>JANAVB010006796.1:1780670-1848044 GCA_029216955.1 Iris pallida
AATTTAATATTTCGTAATTTTTTGGTTACAGGCCGTGGGGGGGGGGTGTTGGTGGTGGGTGGTGGAAAGAGAAACGGATATGAAGAAGGAAATAAGAATCGGTCCGGATCGCGTCGAACGTCGTCGATCCCTCCTATAACAATGAGGAGTACCAGATGCGCCAGAAGAATCGGTCCGGTTCGCGTCGGTGTCGTCGAATCCTCCTCGAACAAGAAGAAGTACCAGCAGCGTCGCTCTAATTTTTACTGTCCATGCTTATCAAAATCTTATTTTTTTATCTAATAATTTAATATTTTGTTAATAAAGCTACATGTCATGGTGGTGGTGGTGAACTGAGAAAACCTGCTTCTAAGGTCGGGCGGATCATCAGCTCATATATTTTAAAAAAAAAGAAAATCTGTATTGATCACGAAATATTTTTTACTTTTCTAATGATAATATTTCGAAGAGAATATTTTTTTGGACGGTGAATGGCCGTTCTCTTTGCTTTTAACACGGAGAATGGCCATTCTCTTTGCTTTTAACAGGTGAATGGACGGAGAATGGCCATTCTCTTTGCTTTTAACACGGAGAATGGCCATTCTTAAGAAGAATGGCCATTCTCCGTTCCTTTAACATGGAGAATGGCCATTCTCCGTTCTTTGAAAATGGAGAATGGACACTCTCTGTGCTTTTAACAAAGTATGGTACATTTAGGACTGGAAATGTTCAAGTATCTTATATTTTTTCACCAAATATTACAGTATTTTTAATATCATTACCAAAGTATATTCATTTAATATTAAATCATGTTCAAGAAAATCCGAATATCATTTTATCAGGCTTCCACTATATGGCTGCACAAATTTTTTTGTGATTGTTTGAATATAACAACTACTATCAAGAGAATTTTTTACATTACATTATGTATTACACTGGCATCGACTTCATACTGATGGCATCGATGTACTGATGGCAATAACAAAGGATGAATAGGCAGGATTATAATTATGCTTCAGCAATAACAAGGGATGAACATGAAGGATTACAATTTTGCTTCAGCAATAATAAGGGATGAACAGGCACTGCATCGAATTCATACTGATGGCATCGATGTAATTTTTTACAGAAAGCAAAAACATTACAATCAAATAAAGTTTAGTGATCCCAGGAATGCATCCGTAATGAGGCCATCTGTAAACCCTAGGAATGCACCCAGGACTCATAAAATCTGTGATGGGCATATGCAAATCAAAGAAATACACCAAAATATCAATATCATCTATGAAGGCCAACTGCCAATCAAATAAACGCTTCAACCAAAAAATAATCAAATTAAGTATACTTCATTCCAAGTCCAATAAATTGCATAATTCACGTTACACTAATCTGCCCAATCCACGTTAGTAATTCAACATAGAACCTGCATAATTCACAATACAATAATCCAAATAAATATCAGACCTACTCTAAATTCAAGACCATATTACATTTTCCAAATAAATTACGAACAATGCACTTAGTACAAGCAAAAAATTTAGTCTTACAATATTTCAAACACAAAATTTAGTTTGACCGCCATGACCAACAAATATTCAGAACCATATTACAAGTCAAATATTACTTCCAAATTGAAATAAAAGATTCAAAACTCAAGGTGAATCTTCATAGCCATCTCCATCTTCTTCTTCTTGTTTTTTTTTTCTTCTTCTTCTTCTTCTTTCTCAAAATATCCTTCACCTACACCTTGAGGGACGGATTAAGAAAAATTATAGTCAGTATGGACTCACAGTATATGTAGAAATGACATCCAGAACATAAATAGAAGTATCAAAGTGATGGCTAGCATTAAAGTGTCAATGTGCACAGTGTGTATTTTTACATAAGAGTTTGGGCTAGCCCATTACCTTCTTCACGAGGGAAGGAAAATCTTATTCTTGGTCAGCAAATTCAACCTCTATCTGGTTAATCTTATCCAGAATCAATTTCTGGTTGTCGGATATAGTCTTCATCTCTTGAAGACATTCTCAAAGTTTGCAGCAACAAAATTATATAGATCATCAACCCTGTCCTTAGTGTTTTGATTCCACAAGTTGATGGTTTTCCAGTTGTTGATGGTTTGCTTGCAACTGCAGCCCGTTTTCCAAACATTCGAGTGAATGTTAGTTTTCTCATGGGGCCTTTATTTTTAATATAAACATCCCTGCTAAGCTTGGGACAGAATGTTTACTAGCCATCGAGCATACAAATCCTCCGAAAGGAGAGCTGTCCTTGCAATTGGTTTTCCTACGAGATGCATCATTCTACTGAACATGTAGGAACCTATATCCATCCTTTTTTCTTCCCATATAATAAAGAATTTTACTCTCTCGGGATGGATGGAAAACTCATGTCCAGTAGGGTTGAGTGTTTAAGATACAGGCATGCAACAATTTATACAAAGTTTTTAATTGATCTTTGTATACATTTTGAGGGGTCTTGGCACCCATTGATACACCTGTAATCTCATGAATTGTATCGTCATGGAAATATTATCAATATCTTTCATATCAAACTCAGGAACTGGATCAAATCCATAAAATTCGTTGATGACAGCATTTATCCTAATCAGTTTCCCTCTCAGAAACACCAGTGTTGATCCTCTGCTTGTTCTTAATTTCAGCCGAAAGATTTGAGTAAAATTCTCTTACTATTGTTTGGGAGATTTTCTCAAGACAGGATTTATTCAGTTTTCCAATTGATAGAATTTTAATATATCCAGGAAAGCTTCATCTTCGACATCATATCTTAATTATCCTTCAGGCATAACAGCCTTTTTCTTGAATATTTAATGTAAATCTTCTTAGATTTAGAGTCTTTAAATTTTTTTACCTCCTCTCCAGCCTGGGACTTATTTGATGATTGCTCTTCCTCTTCATTTTTCTCTTCTGATGAGGATTCAAAATCCTCAGAGTACGCTGATGACTCTGTATCCGTTGCCACTTTAGCCTTTGCTTGAGTACGCCTTCGATCTTCATAAGTTGAGTCGTCCGACGACTCTATATCGAAGATAGATTTTTGGTCTTTGTCGAGCAATAAGTTTTTTTGCCTTTTTGCCAGGTGGCTTGGCTGCCTCCGCTTTCATCGTCGCTGCCGCCGCCGCTGCTTCCGCCGCTGCCCTTTCGGCCTCTGCCCTAGCGACCATAATCTTGGTTTTCGCCGCCCTTGCAAGTTCTGCCCTTCGGGCCAGTATCGCATCCCTTTGTGGATTCTTCCCCTTCGGCGACGGTCGTTGTTTCTTCGGCGGCATTTGATTAGAATAGGGTTTGGGAGAGGAAAGGAAGAGGGTTTGAGAGAAGAAGAGGGAAAATTCGACCGTCTTATATGACCTTGGAAAGTGGAAAAAATTAGAATAGTTTTGAGTCTTAAATTAAATTTTACTATTATTACTAGTATAAGACGGTCGAATTTATTACTGTTAAATTTAAAAAACTACTTTCCAAAATTAAATTTATTATTATTATACTAGTATATATCCATGTGAAATCACTACATAAACCTTTGATTTTGAGACCCTAATTATAAAAACTACTTTCCAAAATTAAATTTATTACTATTATTACTAGTATATCCACGTGTTCCGTATAAATTGTTGAAAAATTTGGCAGAAAAAACGTGGTGGAAACAGTTTAATTAAAAAATTTTGACAACATATTTAAGAAGTGAAGTTAATCTCAATATTTCCATTTTTCGAATATTTGATTAAATTTTTGAAAGTTTGACGACTTGGTAAAAGACTATGAACTTGAAAAGAGTAAAATTGAAACACTCAAAGTTGTCCTCTATTTTATGTGTAATCATATTTAAGATGGATTTGACGGCAAGATTCGCTGGCAGCATAATCAATTCTATGACGTAACAAGTCATTGATGGGGATATCGTCGCTGATATATGGATTTGACGTAACAAGATTTGTTAATTAAAAAATAGATAAATAGTTAGTCGCTTGTAGCCGAAACCAAATTGAGTTAACAAATATTAATTTCATTAAATCCCAGCTTCGTCGCCGGAACACTCTCCGGCGAACGATACAAGAGGAGGACAAAAACTGTAAAAAAAAGAAAAAAAACAGAAAAATAAGAGGTCCACCCTTCACTGGCCTCGCGGAGGATCTCCGCAAAGTCCTGCAGGGTAAGCACACCCGCCCTATGGCACAGGCAGCGAAACGCTTCCTCTTCTCCGGAGAATCCCGTTCCTCCGGAGTGATCGACAACAGGTCAAAGTTGGACGCCGGATGAAGAGGTCGAGCGATGACCTCCAGTGACAACCCGCATGAGGTCAGCAAGTCCGCAGCCGCTGTCAGCCAGTCATGGGCCGAAGGCGGCACTGAGGGTCTCCATGCGGAGAGGCTCAACGACGACTGGAAGAAGACTCTGGCAATAGTTCCCAACCAGATGATCTTTTTGGAGCCATGTTAAATGTGCAACCTACTCATCTGAATGGGGACCCCTATGTATATATATACACGTCCCTAACCGACTCTTCTTATTCCTTATTGGAAGTTGGCGATATTCAATTTCTTATTCCTTATTGGAAGTTGGGGATATAATGCTACAGTTACAACCAAATGCTTACAACACTCTTACAACCTTCACCCATTGTTGACATGTGGGCCATGGCCCATATGTCAGAATGGGTGAAGGTTGTTAGAGTGTTGTAAGCATTTGGTAGTAGACTTAGCATTATTGATTTTTTATTCCAAGCTTAGTTGGTTGTGCTGTTTGGCTTTTACATGGAAGGCCTAGGTTCGAGTCTGGTGTTTGGGTTCTGTAGAATTTTTCTATTGTTAACATTTTTTTGGTGCTATTATATGCTTTTAACTTAGTATGAAATAATTTTTGGGACTGTTAATGGCCATTCTTCGTTCCTCTAACACGAAGAATGGTACATTTAGGACGGAGAATGGTACATTTAGGACGGCGAATGGTATATTTAGGACGGAGAATGGTAAATTTAGGACGAAAAATGATACATGTAGGACGAAAATGGTACATATTGGACGAAGAATGGTACATTTATGACGAGAATGGTACATATAGGACGAAGAATGGTATATTTAGGACGGAAAATGGTACATTTGAGACTGTTCTGTAGGGTTGTGAATTTTAAATAGTTTGGCTGTTCAGTTTTGTTTTGAATATATAAATTGGTTTTGAAGGCTGGTGAAGATGAATAGTTTGGTTGTTTGGCGGTATAAATAGATTTTAAAGGGTTGTGAAAAAAGAAACCAATGTTTTCGTATCGATCACCATTAATTATGGTGAATGGACACTGATACCACTAATATGACTGGAATTTGCACCGCCATAATTCATTTTGAATAAGGTAAAATCTGTGTTGGAAAATGTCAAAATCTCTTGGATATGATTACACTGAGATGTTGTATTAATGGTCAAATCTGTGTTGGAAAATGTCGAAATCTCAGAAGTGAGCCGTCTTAGGCGTCATTATATCATAGTCCATTTTATTTATAAAAAAATTAATCATGTAAAAAATTATTGACAAAAGTAAAATTTTGTCAAAATGGAGAATCGAACTCATAAAAAATATCTTGCATGCAAGTTTCATTTTTCCATATAACATTATGTTCCAATGGTAATAAATTTTATTTTTTATTACCATTTTCTAAAGGTTATTAGTCTCAATAGAAAATAAAAATTAAAAAAAAATTACTTCGAATTAAAATACGTACAAAGTACGTATATGTGGACTAGTAAAAAATATAAAGAAATGTATGCATGCATGCATGCTAATATTTCACCATTCACCCCAGGAATGATTGATGATATCTAAATCATTATACATCTCGTATCTAGGTTCCCCTGGGACTGGGATTACATCATCAAAGGGTCGTTTAACGTCTGTATTAAATAACAAAATTTTCAAGGTCGTCGTCGAAGTGCACGTTGAAGCACCCACGTATGTCGAGCACGCGAAAACCCTTGCAGTTGCATATGATAGATCGCAGCGTGTCTCCATTGAACATGCCGAATCCCATATGTAGGTGCTCGAGACGCGGCATCGAATCAGCCACGGCCTTTCCCTCCGTTCGTTATACGTGTCCAGCACGAATATGTTCCTGAGCATGAAATCTGGAGGGGGCATGTTCATACTCAGCTTGACCAGACGGTGGCAATACTTTCCAACGGAAAATATTCCAGTCGACGTGATATAGAGGCAGTAGCTAATGTCGAGTTCTTACAGCACCGAAAGAAACTCCAAGTGTCTCACGAAAGTATCATCACTCACGTCGCACTTCGGAATGCGCAGCACCCTTAGAAATTTCCCACTGTATTATAAAAATGGGAAAACATCAATAGAAATTAACAAAAGTATACGTAAAATTTTGCAATAGAAAAATAAAGTATTAGAATAAGACCAAATAAAATTTTGTACTGGCCTTAAACATGCAAAACAGAAGGCTGCTTCGTCGAGCTTGTACGCGGAGAAGGACCCTAGATATCCCCCACTGCGTGTAGGAACGAAATCGTAAAGCACAATACTCTAGAGGGGGGGTGAATAGAGTTGACAGCGGAATAATGCTAATTAAAAAATGTTAGCAGCTATATCACAGAATAATAATCACAACTAAGTAATGTAAAGGACAGAGATAAGAAAGCAAACGCAAAGACAGCGATGTATACTGGTTTCCCTCTGTTGAGGACTAGTCCAGTCGGTACAACTCTTGCTACCAGTTGAATCCACTATTGGCAAAACCGCAAGTTTTCTTACGAAGTCCTTGCAACTTCTACAACGCGAGCTTTGATACGAAGAACTCGTCCAACTTCAATTGTGAAGAGGTATTCTTCAATCAAGCCTTCTGATTACAATCTCTCAGAAACTTCTAGACCGCACCGTACTGGCAAATCGACTAGAGGATTGTAATTGGCTTGGGATCTGAAATTTAAAGCTCAAGAAAATTCTTTGGAAGACTGAAAGCTTTAGATAGAGAGAAGATTGAAAGTGAATGAGTGAGTTGAAATGATCGAAATCCTTCTCTATTATAGGAATTCCAAAGACAGAATTCTGGCAGAATTCGGACAGAACTCGATGAGAAATCTCGGTCAAATCCGCAACTAGCAGGAGGACCAAGTTCCAGAGAATTCAAAAATCAAAACGGCTACTAACCGAACTCTGGCCGAGTTCTGTCAGGGTTAGGTTAGGTATTTAAAAATAGATTTTGGGGATTTTTGAAAACCTTTTTGAAAACCTTTTTGAAGCTTTTGTTAATAAGAATGTTTTTCAAAACTAAGGACATTTTAAAAACATTTTGAAAACTTTTTGAATAGCCTATTTGCCAGTACGACTCGGTGTACGACGTATTCCTAGACTCAATAAAATGAAAAATACATTGCTCAAAGAAATACAGACTCGAACAGGCAAACATTGCTTCGATCTTGAACTGTGTAGATAGTTGTTCTTGATCATGTCCAAGGGTCCGATACATCCTGACTAGCTTCATATATCCAGAAAGAGTTTGATCAATTATTAAAATCAGTTTGACCATATGACCAATGGGCAACAATCTCCCCCATTTTGATAATTGACAAACTATGAATGATATAACATTTAAGCTTAAAATAAAATCAAAAATTTGTTCATGTCCTGCATTTTCTCAAAAGAATGTTAGATCTTTATTTTTCTCCCCCGTTGTCACTTAGCAAATAATTGCAAAAGAGAAAAACTCTCCCGCAATCAATGCATAAATAACAAACAGTGAAGAAACACAAGAAAATAATCATGATAAATGGTAGAAATATATATAAAAACTGAGAATGATATCACAGGCATGAATTTGTACTCAGGCAGTTAATAATAAAACATAGAATTATTTCACAGGCAGTTATAATAAAGAAGCAGATAAAGATGCTAAGTAAATAAGTAAACTGATGTGAAAGATAAACTACAAATCCATAAAGATGAAATGATGTCCAAGAAACATAAAAATATCCAGTACAAGTCCTCAAAAAGAAATACAGATAATAAAGTCTAAAAAGAAAAACTTGGAATGTCGGAGCATTTCCAAGTATACAGTAGATAATATCTAAGTCTCAAACATCAGATAACATATCACATATCCTCATCATCATCATCATCATCAGCATGACCGGCATGTCCAAAAGGACCAGCTGCAGAGGTACCAGCGCCAGAAGGATGAGGAGGGGCGCCAGTGTAAAACTCACCGACATAGTCTCGAGGAGCGCGGTCAGAACGGTACCAATCATAGGCGTTACCGGGCTGAAAGTAGGCATGAACAGCCTCATCCTCACAGCGGTAACCAAAGAAAGCTGGATCTCTAGGAATGGAACCGGCAGAATGTCCAGTCTGGGCGAATCGAAGATCAGCTAAAGAATTTGCAATCGCTTGATAACGGATGACGTCGCGGAATACACATTCGCGAGCCATGTCCGTCATCGAGATGTGCAAATCCGAAAGGTGCTGGTGTATGCCCTCCAAATGTCATAGTATACTACTGAGTAGGTGAAGGAGGTGGAGGAGGTGGAGCAGTATAGGAACAGTAGGAGGAGCAGCAGCAGTCATACTGCGACGAAGGTAACTTGAGAAACATGGGCTCAGGGTCTTGAGTACAAGTAGATAAATCAATGTCAAAATGCTGAAAGATGCGTGGAAGAATCATTGCATAAGAGAGATTTATATCTCTTGCACGACAATGTCCCATCATCTGAATAATGGTCTTAGGGGCAGAAAATGGAATCCCCTTAAGAATGTGATACATAGCAGATAATTCAAGAGATGTGACATCATCCTTCGAAGTAGATTTCGGAAGGAGAGTGGAGTAAATGATACGGTGGAATTCATAATTAAACAAGTTCAAGTTGTTTGCCTTGAACTTTCCAGAGCGAACTCGATCAGGTGCACAGAGTTCCGCTTTGAAACTAGTAAGTGTCGTGCCGTCGGGGAAATCAAATTCAGTGATATCAACAAGCGGTTCACCTTCCTTGGGAATACCAAGGATTTCCGCTAAGATAACATCATTGAAATTGATATCTAATCCTCCAACACGTGTACTTACGTCAAACGTGTTTAATATGATATTGCAGTAGAACAGTCTAATGGCATTAGTTGCTACTGGAAAATAAAGTTTAACAAAATATTGTAACCCTAATGCCTCAAAGAAAGGTCGGTGTTCTGGAAATACAGTCCACTTGATGGGAGCGCCTGTGCATATGGATCTCATGGAAAAATCTCTATACCACAGTAGGGCCTGATCTAGGGTTTGAAAGTAAAACCCATCGAACGCGCCATCGCTAGATTGGACTGGCAAAAAGAGGGAATCCGTGGGTGGATTCGAAGATGAACCTTCCTCACTTGGGTTGGTTGTCTTCTTCCTCTTGAATGGGTTAAATCCCTTAGGTGCCATTTGTGCAAAATAAGTGAATAGCACAAAATTGAAAGGTGGGGAAATACGAAGTTATACCTCCCGAAATTTGAGTATGTTATAGAGAACGACGAACTCTGCACGAATCCAAAGTTTGGATTGATTTCACCACTTAGATTGGAAGAGAAGGGGTGGTGAAGAACTAGGGTTAGGGCTGTTCTCGCGCGACTGCTGTTGCTATGATGATGTAGTTTAGAAGCAATGAAGAAGAAAGGCTCTCGGGTTCTGGTTATATAACCTGATACCTTCAACCGAACTCGGGCCGAAGTCGGTCCGAAGTCTGGCCGAATTTGCCTGGGGTTGGTTTGAAATACTTTCTTTTTCATTGGCTCATTTCAAATATTTAATTCAAAGATTAGTAATTTTGACATTAAAATAATATAATTAATGTTATTTTATAAATTAAATTTTGTTACACTAGCGACTGTTTCAGATTAGCTGTAGGAGTACTGTCCCAGCTGGCGGAGGTTCACCGGGGAACTCTTAAGTACCGCTTCGCTTCAACCGTAGTTGTGGTGACAGACAGACTCTTTATTGGCTTGTCTCTAACACAGTTTTTGTATATTGAAATAAAATCATAAAATAAAATTAATTAACATTATTGATGTCCAAAATTCCTAATTCTCGACGTAAATAATTGAAACGATCTTCTGCTAGAGGTTTTGTAAAAATGTCAGCTAATTGATTCTTAGTATCTATGTATACAAGGTCAATATCTCCATTTTGATGATGATCTCTAAAAAAATGATGTCGAATCTCGATATGTTTTGTACGAGAATGACATACAGGATTCTTAGTCAAATTAATAGTGCTCGTGTTATCACAGAAAATGGGAATATGTGTATAAAATAAATCATAGTCTTCCAAGGTTTGTTTCATCCATAAAATCTGAGCACAACAACGTCCTGCGGCGATATACTCAGCCTCCTGTTGTTGATAGGGCTACAGAATTTTGCTTTTTACTAAACCATGAGACTAAAGCCTTGTCTAAGAAATGACATGTGCCACTGGTACTTTTTCTATCAACTTTGCATCCAGCAAAATCTGTATCCGAATAACCAATAAGGTCAAAGGACTTAGTTTTGGAATACAATAAGCCAACAGAAGAAGTGCCCTTAAGGTATCGAAAGATACGTTTAACTGCGCACAGATGTGATTCCTTTGGATTAGCTTGAAAACGTGCACACAGACGAACAATAAACATAATATCTGGACGACTAGCAGTTAAATAAAGTAAACTACCGATCATACCTCGATACTTACGTGTGTCGACCGGCTTGCCTTGTTCATCAATATCAAGCTTTGTTGAAGTTGCCATCAGAGTGCCAATAGGTTTGACATTGTCCAGATCAAACTTCTTTAGCAAATCTTTTGTGTACTTGGCTTGATTTATGAACGTCCCATTGTCAGTTTAGTTTGATTTGCAGTCCGAGAAAGAATTTCAGCTCTCCCATCATGCTCATCTCAAACTCATTCTGTATACACTTAGAAAATTCTTGACATAGAGATTCATCAGTAGATCCAAATATGATATCATCAATATAGACTTGTATTAAAAGAAGCTTACCATTAAAGGACTTAATAAAAAGTGTAGTGTCAACCTTGCCTTTTGAAAAGCCGTTGTCAAGTAGGAAAAAGCTTAGACGATCATACCAAGCACGAGGGGCCTGTTTCAAACCGTATAAAGCTTTCTTCAACTTGAAAACATGATCAGGGTTTTGAAAATCTGTGAAACCTAGAGGTTGTGCTACAAAAACTTCTTCTTTTATAAAACCATTTAAAAATGCACTCTTGACATCCATTTGAAATAATTTGAAATTATGAAAACATGCAAATGCACATAACATGCAAATGGATTCTAATCTCGCAACTAGGGAATAAGTCTCATCGTAGTCGATACCTTCTTCCTGATTGTATCCTTGAGCTACGAGTCGAGCCTTATTACGAGTCACTAAACCATTCTCATTCAGTTTATTTCAGAATACCCAATAGGTGCCAATGATCGGATGATCAATAGGCTTGGGAACAAGTTCCCAAACTTGATTCCGTTCAAATGGGTTTAATTCCTCTTGTATAGCATCTATCCAAAAACTATCACTACATGCTTCATCAATAGTTTTGGGTTCTAGCTGTAAAATGAATGCAACACTAGAAACAATATCTCTACTGGATGTACGAGTACTTATACCTTTGGTAATATCACCAATTACCAAATCCTTTGGATGATCAGCCGTAAATTTTAATCGTTTCGACAGACTCTGAAGGTAGCTGGTTCCTGGATCTTCTCTAGGAGGATCAGCTAGTGCCGAGCTTGGTTGAGAATCAGCTGTTGTTGAGCTTGGTACAGTTGGATCTTCGTCATTGTCATCGATAGTCATTTGATTCAGTTCATCAAAAGTGACGTTGATTGACTCTTCGATGATCATGGTTCGTTTGTTGAAGACTCTGTATCCTTTGCTCTTGGCCGCATAACCTAAAAATATACCTTCATCGGCCTTTTCGTCAAACTTTCCCAAATTGTCTTTTGTATTAAGAATAAAGCATTTACAACCAAATATTCTAAATTATGAAACTGATGGAATTCTATCAAACCATAGCTCAAATGGAGTCTTCTTCGATTTGGGTCGAATTAGAACTCTATTGAGAACAAAACAAGCTGTATTGACAGCTTCAGCCCAGAAATATTTGGGTAGACTAAACTGTTTTAACTTTACTCTGGCCATTTCGGATAGAGTTCTGTTCTTACAGTTCCACAACTCCATTTTGTTGTGGAGTCCTAGGACAGGAGAACTCGTGTACAAAATCGTGTGTGTCACAAAATTGCTCAAACTCTGCATTCTCAAATTCGCCACCATGATCGCTTCTAATACTGAGTGATCATGTAACCTTTTTCATTCTGTACTTTTTTGCAAAAGGCGACAAATTCGGATAATGCATCATTCTTGCGTGTCAAGAAGTATACCCACGTGTATCTAGAGTAATCATCTACAATTACAAAAGCATAAAGTTTACCTCTGAGGACTAGCAACTCTGCTAGGACCAAATAAGTCCATATGTAGCAATTGTAGAGGTCTAGTAGTACATACTGCAGTTTACTGACTTGAATGTGGATCTGGTAGCTTTGTTCTTTTCACATTGGCTGCATACCGAATCCTTCTTGAATGTTATGTCTGGTAAACCGCGTACTAGCTTCTTTGTGGATAATTTTGAGATTGTGTCCATATTTGCGTGACCGAGTCTCATATGCCACAGATGACTCTCATAACTTTTAGCCATTAAGCATCTACCTAAATGTTAGTTTCTTCCAACAAATAGAAAACATATATGTTATCTTCCCTGATACCTTCAAAGATAGTACTACCAGTTGAGCTATCAACTATAGTACATTTGTCTTTGCCAAAGTCGATGCCATAACCATGATCAGCTAGATGACTTACGCTGAGTAGATTATGTTTCAACTCGGTAACCAGACAGACATCCTTAATCACAGGATAGGGAGACTTACCAACATCACCGATACCAATAATATATCCTTTCAGGTTATTACCGAAGGAGACATAGCCTTCCTTCTTTTTCTTCGACAGTGTTACAAATAGTGTAGCGTCACCGGTCATATGCCGTGAATAACCACTGTTGAGGATCCATTTGCTTCTAGCATGTGAAAGGTGTTCCACCTACAAAACAATTTGCAGATGAAACTTTTGGTACCCATTTCTTGTAGGGTCCTGAAATGTTAGCCTTTGGTATCCAAGCATAAATATTTAATTCAACAAGCTTTCTGATTCTACATACAGATGAAATATGACCAATGAGGCCACAATAATGACATTGTGCATGTCGAGTGTTGAAAGCTGAGTGGTGTGCATGGTTGGTAGGTTTAGGTTTTCTAGTATAGAAGAAAGCATGCCTATAATCCTGTTTGGGCTTAACCTTTTGGGGTAAAGGTTTGATAGGGTTAGGTCTGATAGTGTTTGGTTTGGGAATATTCTGATTTTTCGATAAGTGACACGTGTTAGGGTAGGAAGCAGCAGTCTTAGGCTGTTTTCCTAACCTAATTTCTAATCTTTTGGAAGTGTCATACAAATCAGAAGTGAGTGTTTCCATTCTAATTTGTGCACTATGAAGACTTTTCTTCTCTTTAGAAAGTTCTTCTTTCAGTTGGTCAATAACCTTGTCTTTCTCTTCAGATGACTTGGTACTCTCGTGTAATAAGAGCTTAATAGAGGAAAGATCACCAGACTCACTAACATTATTTCTAACCTCAGCTAGTAGGTCGGTAAGTCTTTCTATTTCTCCTTTGTACACTTTGAGTACCTTCTTAGAGGTCCGATATTTGCTACGCAGTTTCCTGTAATCACTTATCAGTTCACTGAAGGCATCTCCTAGTTGCTCAAAGGTGAAGTCATCATATGTATCAACTACAGGTTCAGTAGGTACCTGATCGGATGCCATAAAGCATACGTTTGCAGCATTTTCTGATTGTTCGTCTTCTGAGTCGCTGGCTTCACTTTCATGCCATATGCTGGTGTTGGCATATCTCCGAGATGTTGATTTCTTCAGGTTTCCTTTTTCATACCTGTTGCTCTTCTTGCTTGATGATGAGTTTGTAGGACAATCCTTCTTCATGTGTCCTTTCTTTTTGCAGCCATAGCAGACAGCATCATCTTGATACCAGTTGTTGCTGCTATTGTTTTTTTTAGCTTTCTTCTCATATCTCATGAATCTTTTGAATTTCCTTGCTAGGAGTGCTTGATCTTCAGCATCAGAATCACTGCTGTCTGAATCACCTTCAGCATCTTTTCTGTGCTGGGCCTTGAAAGCGATCGTCTTTTCCTTTGGTGTAGGCTCTTCAAAATCTTGTAGCTCCAGTTCATGAGTGAGTAGCTTACCCATGAGTACTTCGAGGGACATAGTTGTGAGGTCGTTCCCTTCAATGATCGCAGTAGCCTTTGGAATCCAGTTCTTGGTAAGTGCTCGCAGGAGTTTGCGAATCTTTTCATGGTTACTGTATTCTTTGCCTAGGGAGGACAAAGGATTTACAATATCCAGGAATCTTTCGAACATCTGAGTAACTGTTTCGTTGGGCTTTATCTTGAACACCTCATACTCTTGAGTAAGTCTGCTGACCTTTGATTCTTTGACTTGAGTCGTGCATTCATGTGTGACTTCAAGTAGCTTTCACACTTCATTAGCCGTTGTGCAGATAGACACCCTGTTAAATTTAGTTCTGTCTAAAGCACAAAATAGAGCGTTAATAACACGTGCGTCAAGACTGGCCTTTTTTCTTTTTCTTCTCTGTATATCTGTTATGGGGTTTTTCAACTAAAACTCCATCAACATTTATACGAGGTGGCATTTGATAGCCATCAATAACAATAGACCATAAATCAAAGTCAAGTGATTTCAAGAAGAAACTCATCCGTGTTTTCTAATAGGTATAATTCGTACCATCAAACAGTGGAGGTCTGTTTGTAGCCTGGCCTTCACTTGTGAATTTTACAGTTGCCATGTGTTGTGCTGTGATCTATATAACAATTAATTAAATGAATAAATAATTACAATATTACCTTGCTTTACCTGTAACACCCGCTCTGATACCAATTGTAGGAACGAAATCGTAAAACACAATACTCTAGAGGGGGGTGAATAGAGTTGACAGCGGAATAATGCTAATTAAAAAATGTTAGCAGCAAGATCACAGAATAATAATCACAACTAAGTAATGTAAAGGCAGAGATAAGAAAGCAAACACAAAGACAGCGATGTATACTGGTTTCCCTCTGTTGAGGACTAGTCCAGTCGGTAGAACTCTTGCTACCAGTTGAATCCACTATTGGCAAAACTGCAAGTTTTCTTACGAAGTCCTTGCAACTTCTACAACGCGAGCTTTGATACGAAGAACTCGTCCAACTTCAATTGAGAAGAGGTATTCTTCAATCAAGCCTTCTGATTACAATCTCTCAGAAACTTCTAGACCGTACCGTACTGGCAAATCGACTAGAGGATTGTAATTGGCTTAGGATCTGAAATTTAAAGCTCAAGAAAATTCTTTGGAAGACTGAAAGCTTTAGATAGAGAGAAGATTGAAAGTGAATGAGTGAGTTGAAATAATCAAAATCCTTCTCTATTTATAGGAATTCCAAAGACAGAATTCTGGCAGAATTCGGGCAGAATTCGGGCAGAACTCGATGAAGAAATCTTGGTCAAATTCGCAACTGCAGGAGGACCAAGTTCTAGAGAATTCAAAATCAAAACGGCTACTAACCGAACTCTGGCCGAGTTCTGTCAGGGTTAGGTTAGGTATTTAAAAATAGATTTTGGAGATTTTTGAAAACCTTTTTGAAAACCTTTTTGAAGCTTTTGTTAATAAGAATGTTTTTCAAAACTAAGGACATTTTAAAAACATTTTGAAAACATTTTGGAATAGCCTATTTGCCAGTACGACTCGGTGTACAACGTATTCCTAGACTCAATAAAATGAAAAATACATTGCTCAAAGAAATACAGACTCGAACAGGCAAACATTGCTTCGGTCTTGAACTGTGTAGATAGCTGTTCTTGATCATTTCCAAGAGTCCGATACATCCTGACTAGCTTCATATATCCAGACGAGTTTGATCAATTATTAAAATCAGTTTGACCATATGACCAATGGACCAACACTGCGAGCCACGATCTTCTTTACGGTCAAACTAATCTCAGCGGTTTGCTGGGTCCTCCGGCACCACTGTACCAAGTTGACGTTAGACCTAGAGTCTAAGGGACCATTGAGCACCTTCCACTACGAACGGAAAACTGGGGCCACGTTGCACATTACCTCGTCCGTCGACATCCCCGACAGTACCCGTATTATCGAGAGAATCTCGATAGGGATGACGGCCCATCCGCTGCAGTTGATCTTGCTCTTGCTCCTCTCCATTGCGACTGTTCTTCTTCTTCTCGCCTTTGTTTCTTTCTAGTCGGATGGGTTCTCTTCTTTGGAAAAGGCTATTTAATTCCTCGTTTCGGGGGTGTAACCCGCTCGTGGAGGGGTATGACCGAACAAGACACGAATCTATTGGGAAATAACGGTAATGTCACTGTATTAATATTAGCAATTAGTCGTTTGGGCTTCCAACATATTTGGGTGATGCCATCTCCTATTATGTGATATCTGACATGGCAGATGACATCACAGCTGACATGGCAAATTTTAACCCCAAAAATTAATTACCCAAATTTTTTTAATGTTAATGTTAATGTCAAAATTAATATTAATATTAATGTTAATGTTAATGCTAATGCTAATGTTAATGTTAATATTAATATTAATGTTAATATTAATATTAATGTTAATATTAATTAATATTAATTTAATATTAAATTATTTATTTACTATTAATGTTAATTTTAATATTAATTTTATTGTTAAATTTTGCCATGTCAGCTGTCATGTTAGCAACCATGTCATATGCCACATAATAGAAGATGGTATCACCCAAATTTTTTGGGAGCCAAATAGCATTTTCGTAATATTAGTTTCAATTATATTGTAAATTTTAAATTAACAGAAAAGCCAATGTGGATTTAATATTAATGCTACTGTTAAATTTTCCTGATCATACCTCGATACTTATGATTGTCGACCGAGTTACCGTCTTCATCATTATCAAGTTTTCACCCGAATCATCGTCCTCACTGGGGCGTGATGCCGCACGAGCCTGGAGTTGCACTCGTGCAAGGCAAGATAACAGATTCACAATAGTGTTTGTAGCTCAAATTGATAACATAAGCAGCGGAAGGAAAACGTAGCATACAACAAGAATCCCTTTCATTGATAATGAACTGAAGGTTACAATGGCTCTGAATAGCCTAACTTAACATGCTAATTGGCTACAATGCTCATGATCTCTCTAGCTCACAAAGGATTACATTGTTCCATAGATTATGTCTCTTTATAGCCAACAAGTAGTCTTCGGCCGAACATCTCCATGTCGCAAGTCCGAACGCCAATACGGTAGCTCCTCTTAAACGCTAAGGACTCCATGCCTTGGCACGTCCAAGCCGAGCCCCGCCTCGAGCCGAACATATCCTGAACTTGTCCACTACCGTGTCCCTACGGCAGATACAGTTAGACATAATCTTAACATAAACATAGTGATCGTGCTCATCTCTGTCCCATTTCGCCTAGCCTGCAAGGTTAGAACTTTACATAAGAAATCGTATCATTTCACTCAACCAACCAACCGTAAACTTAAATATATGCATAAGGATGGCAGGCCCTGCGCCTGCACCCAACGCTAATCTCAGCCCACCGGCCCTATCTATATGAAGGTCACGGTGTTTCGTACCGTAATTCATCTTTGGCATCCTTATATGTAAGCCTATGATCGCTTCAATACGGGTTGCTAGCCCAATATCTGAAGTATCCCAAACTTACTGATATCATAGCTTATCACAACACTGGACGGTTGCAACCCGTCCTAATGATGTGCACCATAAATACCATACATAATTCCCTCCTTTGAACTACTCGATTGATTTGGCCTACCGTGCCCATGCCACACTCCGTTGCAAGGCGACGATTTGGTTTTGCGGATACTTTACTGAATAAGGCAAAATATCGACCTCTTATCGTCCAGCGTAAAAGCATAGTTTGTACACCAGATTAACTAAAATCAGCACTTGCTCAAACGGAACTTATCCTTTGCATCGATTCGATTCATAGATTCCAATATTATTTTAGTATTATATTGAGATTGTTGACTCTAGACTTGTATTATTTATGTGTTGGATCTTTTGGATGTTATTTCATATCTTGTTGTCTTTATCTTTCGGTATCATCTATATTTCTTAGAGTTTGTGATTGAGTATATTATATTGTCATTGGTTGTCCTCCATTCGGAGTTGACCGTTCTATACAGGTTTTGATATTATAACTGTTGTTAGATAGTAAACCTAGACAGCGTTCTACGTCGTTTCTGCGGTTTAGGCTAGGTCGCTATCACGCACTCATGCCCTTACTCCGGGTGCGGGTCGTGACAGGGTGCGCGAGAAAGGAACAATGTCGCTACCGATTCGGTTGGGACCGATAGGTCAAAATCGGCCGGGTCGATCGAACGTGAACGGATGAATTAAGATCCATTCCACGTTATGGAATGGCTTCTCTGGAACCAAGTCCCATATTCAGCAGGTTGTAGGTGATCGCGTAGGCGACGTCAGCGCAGCCAACCAGTCGCTCGCTTGAAGCAAGTCTAAGGCGAGTGGCTGACCTCCTTCGCCTCGTCCCTCTTCGACGTCATAGGCATCACAAGCCATCCTGGACGTATAGCTTTGTTAATCGGGGTCCTTTCAACGCATGTAGCTAGATCCGTTGCAAGTCTCCGCTTAACCTGTGCTGAAACCTTATACACAACTATACACTGTTTCCTCCTAGGCCGAAACGGTCCCGTGGCCCCGGGTTGCTGCTCGAGGAAACTACCACCTTGTCGACAAGTTGTCCATAACCGTACGAAGACATATTTTCCTTTTAGTTATTAAGACATAGCCTACATTATCTTTGAAAACTCAATCCTTTTCCCGTGTTCATGCCCTTGCATTTATCTTTTCATTCACAACAACCGTTCCCGTTCGATCGAGTCGATCGATCCCGACCTATCGGTCCCGATCGAATCGATAGCGACAGTGTTCCTTTCTCGCGCACCCCGTAGATGGAGTACAGGGCAAGATGTAGGGACGGGGCACTACAGCTATAGACTAAGATGTCGTCTATGAATACTATCATGAACTGATCCAAATAGTGCATGAAGATACGATTCATGGGGTCATGAATACGGCTGGCACACTGGTCGCTCCAAATGGCATAACAAGGAACTTCCAATGTCTATACCTCGATCTGAATGATGTCTTCGGGATGACTTGCTCTCTGACTCTGATATGATGGTACCCTCATGACCGCAAGTCGATATTCGAGAATACAGCCGCTCCCTTGAGCTGATCAAATAAGTCATCAATGTACGATAATCAACACATAATCTTGACATACCATCCTTCTTCTTCACAAGAAGCATCGGTGCTCCCCAAGGCGATCTACTAGCACTAATGAATCCTTTGGTTCTGAGTTCTTCAATCATCTTGTACAAGATTTCCAACTTTGAAGGTGCCATCCTGTAGACTCTCTCCGATACTGGTGCCGTCCCTGGAATAAAGTTGATGGTGAAAACTCTACCTCACCGAAAAATGAAAACTCTGCCTCACCGGGAATACCAAAAATAATCCTGCCAATATGGCAATCTATTCTTGTGTATTGCTCCTTCAACCAATCCATTCCTAGGCCAAGGGATCGATTCGGCCCGTCGCAAAAGGATCGCCGTCTAACCCAGCTATAGTCCGTGATGGCTTGACATTGCCAGTAGCCTTCATACCCTTTCACTACTTAACAAATGCACGTGACACGGGACGGTGCTTGCTATACTTCGATAGCCCAACAAAACTCTTTTCTAATGTGTTCGTGCAACGACTTGACAAGCAAGGGCTACATCAAGCCTTGCATCGAGGGAACGTGCTGTGCACGCGTTCGAGTTGAACAATCAAGTTCTTTGGGTGCATAGACTTAAGTAAGAAGCCGTGAAGTACGACTTAAACTACGGGACAAGCGAATGTTAATATTAATTGTAGTTCCAATTATATTTTAAATAAAAAAGAATGCAATTTTAACTTTAACTAGTTTGAAGTAAATGTTTAATCAAAAACTATTTTAAATTTTAGTATTAATATTAGTTTCAATAATATTGTAAATTTTAAATTAACAGGAATGCCACGGTATTAGAAACCTAGCTAGCTGATGTCACGTTGCTCGGGGCTCGGTTAGTGTTCGTCTAAACTCGTACGTGCGAACTAGTTATTAGTAATGAAAATCAAAAATTGAATTTTAAGTTTAAAATCTAGTCAAGCTCGATCCTTTCTCTTAATCCTATCTCACACACTCTCTCTTTCTCTCTCTCTCTCGGGTTCTCTCTCACAGGTTGTGTTCTTTACACAACAGATCCCGTAGCATTAAATGTTGCTGCATGCGTTATCCTACACAATTTAATAATAAACACTGATACCATATCATTAGAAGAGTAAAAGTTGTCTTGGAAGTTGTAAAAAATTACTTTGTATTGTCTTCTCAATACTTTTTTTGCATTAGAGATGACTTTTTAAACTTATTGTCATTTGTGAATATAATCTTGCCGCCTATACAAGATATTGTCTTCTGCCTCATGCCACATAGGATACACAACACATAACGAGACAATAGGGTTGCGTAGCATTAAATGCTGCTGCATGTGTTATCCTACAGAAGAGGGCCACGTGGAGAATGTTGTTGTATGCTTCCTCATGCGTTATTAGCGACACAATTTAATAATACATATACCCAGAAGACGAGAAAGTTGTGTTGTTGGAAGTTGTTTCCTTAAAATTATGCTTGCTCCTAGAATCAGTCAAAATTTTTCATGAGCCATCAAAAGAGGGCCACGTGGCGGATGTACAAGGAAGACGAAAAGGTTGTGTTGTTGCCTTGCTGGAAGTTGTTTCTTTCTGAATAATGCTTTTTGTACCTCCAAATTGTACTTTCAAACTGTCCATCCTTACGTGGCAGCTGACGTGATATGTTGATCTCGCAGCTGACGTGGCCAATTTTTTTAAAAATAAACTAAAAATAAAAATTAACATTAAAGTTAATGTTAACATTAACATTAACATTAACTTTAAAATTAATATTATTGTTAACATTAACAACAATATTAATATTAATATTAATATTAATATTAACATTAACATTAACATTAATATTAACATAAATTAATATTAACATAAAATTAACATTGATATTAACGTTAAATTATTATGGAGAAAATTGGGTAGTTAACTTTTTGGATTAAAATTTGCCATGTCATCAGTCATGTCAGATGACACACACTATTATTTAACATGCCACATCAGATAGGAGGGCTATATATTAGAGGGAAAATTTAGAGGTACGAATAGTATTACTCTTTCTTCTTGTATTGTTTCTGGTCCTTCGTTTCTTCTGCTGGTTTCTAACACACTCTATTTTCTTCAATGTCGACGTCACATGGAGAAACTGATCGTCGTGTGGAAGATTTAGTCGATGAAAAAAGCTTCCTTTCAAAAGGAGTGTCAGATGATTTGGATGATGAGCAAAGTTTGGAAGCTGTTAACTTAGGAGACAGTAAAGAACAAAATGAAGAAAACACCGAAAGAATGCATCATAACGATGACGACGACATCAACGCAAACAACGAAATGTTATTTCGCATCACCCTTTCTAATGGATTTAAGAAATGTATTATATTTTTACATTTATTTTTCATATTTATTTTGTTTTATTCTGTTCTTAGGGACGACGGTGAATCTCTATTGGATTTCGTTGCAGCGACGATAAAAAAAATATTGCAGTCCGCCAACATTAACAAAGATCCAAAACAACTCTTAGAAGAAGATATTGTTGGCCTACAGTTCAACTCTATTGAAGAAGCAGAGACATTCTACCGGATATATTCAAAAGTATTTGGTTTCAGTATTAGAAAGAACGAGGTAAAGAAAAACAAGTCTGGGATGGTGATGGTCCATAGTTGGTGTTGTTCGAATGTGGGATTCAGACACAAGAAATACAAGGAAGCTCCTAACAGGGTCGTGAGCCAAGAAGTGAAAGCAGAAGTGGCTGTAAAGCAAGTTTTCGTATTGGGTACAAAGATTCTACAAAGATATGGGTCGTCAAAAAATTTCATGTACCTCACAACCATAGCCTGGCGAATAATTATGAATTAGTTTTTTGAGATCCCATCGTAAGATATCACCCGCAGAGTTGGAAAAAGTCAAGATTATGAAGCAATCAGGGATGGGGACTGGAGCGATATGGAATTTAATTATCCACAAGAAAGGTGGGTAGGATAAGGTTGGATGGACGGAAAAGGATTTATATAACGCTCTAGCTCAAGATAGTAGAGCAGTAGACGATGTTGATGCTACGACAACATTTATATTTCTTCAATCTAAGGAGGGCATTGACCTAGATTTCTTCTACGCGTACAAGGTAGACGAAGATTCCAGATTGACCCATCTCTTTTGGGCTGACGGTGCATGTCGATTCGATTACGAATTATTTAGAGATTTACTAGAATTTGACTCTACATATAAAATAAATAGAAGTCAAATGTCGTTGGTGGTTCTAGTGGGTACAAACAATCATGCAATGACTTGTGTGTTTGGGTTTGCAATGATCCATAATGAGACTGCAGAGACATATTCTTGGGTTCTAGAAAAATTCTAAGAGTGTATGAATGACAAATTACCAGTGACAGTTCTCACGGATGGTTGCAAATCCATGAATAAAGCAATTGAGGATTTAATGCCCAACGTAGTTTATCGAACGTACTCATGGTATATCATAAACAATACTGCCAAACATGTACACCGAGAGGGTTTTTACAATAAATTGAGTCTTCTGATTAAAAGGTACATCGTACACTTGCTACTTTACTTTGAAGTATGTTGTTGTTACAATATTATAACTTTAGTTACTATCCACGTTTTCTAAACAGGTACTATTCAGTCGAAGAATTTGAAAACCGTTGGCAGCAGATGCTAACAAATTATAATGTAGAGAACAATTAGTGGACCACTGCATTGTACAGAACGAGACAGCGATGGACGGACACATTCCTACGTGGGCATTTCTTTGGCAGTTCTACTGCAACAAATAGATGTGAATCTATGAACGCATTTCTGAAAAGATTTTTGAATGAGAAGCTGCCATTATGGAAGGCCCTTCAAAATTGTGACTTCGGTTTGGCGGCCTTACTTTACGGCCAGATGAGTAAGCATGTCACTGATAAACTCTCAACACCAGTTGTGAATCAAACTAGCATGGCCGTAATAGAAGATAAATTTGCTGCAATTTACACTAAAATGGTGTTTATAGAGGTAAGGAAGAAAATTACACGTTCTGATGCATATACTGTTCTCCATCATCACATCATAAGAGAGGCAGAAGTTTGCACTATCCAAAAGTATATATCGCCAAACAGTGTCAACCGGAAGGTTACAATTGATCCGGCCGACAACATCATAAATTGTGAATGCTTATGGATGGAGACCAAGGGGATTCCTTGTAGGCATATTTTTCAGCAATAAAGAGATTGCAAATTGGAGATATTCCAAAGAACTTGATAAAATCTCGTTGGCTTAAGGATTGCAAAGAGAGGTATCTCTCCGGACCTGGCTCAAAAAGAAGATTCATCTATCCAGACAGTATTGAAAGCAGAAGGTATGGTGGTATTAATGAACAAGTTAATCTGTTTACATACTATTGTAAAAAAACAAGCAAAATTCAAAAGAGGGGAACAGAGTTGATGTCATCTGTTCTGATGGAGTTGAAAAAAATGGTGACCGATATTGGTAAAGAAGAACAAATGGTAGCTGATGCAGTTCATGGAGTGCATGAAGCTTTAAAAGAGCCAAATTTGGTAGCAACAAAAGGAAGGCCTTCTCAAGGGAAATCAAGCCAGCCTACAGAAAGTCAGCCTATCCCGAAGCCGAGAACTTGTAGAGTTTGAAAAAAATCGGGTCACAATTTTCGTAATTGTAAAGTACGAAAGCGAAATAGCGAGAAAGAGAAAATGGAATAAAATGAAACGTCGTTGACTTAAGACAATGTCTTTCTTATGTGGCAAGATGTCATTCACACGAGACAATTAGATAAAAAATATGTTCACCAATGCAAAAGTTTGAGAAGACAATTAGATAAAAATGGAGAATATCAAATTCCAAGTTCAAAACGGAGAATATCAAAAATAGAGAATGAACATTCTAATGTGTTTTTAACACTGGAAATGTTATTCTCCGTTTCAAATTAAATGGAGAATGCCGTTCTCCGTTCCAAATTAAACGGCGAATAGAATCCTCAATCGTTTTAACACTGGGAATGCTATTCTCCGTGTAATTCAAAACAGAGAATGCTATTCTTCGTTTAATAAAACACGGAGAATGCTATTTTGGTGTCGTGGTTACAATGCTAGACTTGTATTTAAGAGGTCATTGGTTCAAATCTTGACTATAAAATTTTTTTGTTTTATTTATACTTTTTTTGTAAGTTATGTATGGGGCCCATTTAAAAGGGAAAAAACTTTGATACATAGGGGTTATCAAAGTTTTGATACCCCTATATATGACATGTGGGGGTATCAAAACTTTGATACCCCCTACTGTATCAAAGTTTCTCTCATTTAAAAGTTAAGTAAAATTGAGGAAAAAACTTTGATACAGTAGGGGGTATCAAAGTTTTGATACCCCCTATGTATGACATGTGGGCCCCTCCTGCTTTGTAAAACGTGTAAACATATATATATACACATAAATTTTGAGATGGCCCACATGTCATACGTAGGGGGTATCAAAACTTTGATATCCCCTACTGTATCAAAGTTTCTCTCTAAAATTGAAACCCTCTTCAAAGTTGGCAGAATTCGAAGGTGCAGATTCATTGGTATTAATGGCATATAAATGGCAGTAGTTGGGAGAGTTTGTTCTAGTCTTACTTAGCTTTACTTGAGAAGGGGCAGATGTATTGGTATTGATGGAAATTAATTGAATTGAATTCGAAGTGGCTGCCACTTGGCGCATGAGTCCGAGTTGTTCCTTGCCTATAAATGGCAGTAGTGTAGGGAGAGTTTGTTCTTGTCTCACTTAGCTTTTATTGTGGAGATGGACTCTACCGATCCCCCGCCTTGGCAAGATGCTTTCCTCTTAGTTGTCGATCTCCTCGTTCAAAGAAGCTTTGGTGGTGAAGTCCTTTAGAAGACTGAGATGTGCCTGGGTTTGGATTTATTGCCAACCCATGCTCTGTCGAAGCGCTCGCACATTGATTGGCTCAGACTATGCACAGTGTTCCTTTGCCGCAAGGAGTTCCTTTGTTCGACGTGTTCCATTGGTCCGACGATGCACGATGAAGTGATTTGCCTCAAGGAATTCCTTTTCCTCAGGGCGTTCTATTGCTCGGAAGAATGCAATATGAAGTGAATTCCTTTGCAGGTCCTTTGCCTCAAGGAAAGAGTCTTGCCAAGGTGGGTGCTCTGCCTCAATGAATTCCTTTGCAAGGTCCTTTTGCTCTCAAGGAATTCCTTGGTACTCAAGGAGTTCCTTTGATTCCTTGATTGCATTCCAGTTTTTGTAATGCTGGAAGAGCCACGGTAACTCCTTTGCCTCAGTGAGTTGCTTTGCTCGGACGATGCACGATGAAGTAATTTGCCTCAAGGTGTCATCCAACGGTTTCTATGCTCTGATGATGTACGATGAAGTGATTTGGCTCAAGAAATTTCTTTGCCTCAAGGCGTTCCATTCCTTTGACGATGCACGATGATCTGAATTCACTTTATTGTGCATCGTCAGAGGAATGGAACTCCTTTAGGCAAAGGAATTCCTTGAGGCAAATTACTTCATCGTGATTCGTCAGGGCATAGAAACCTTTGGATGACTCCTTGAGGCAAATCACTTCATCGTACATCGTCAGAGCAAGAGCAAGAGCAAGATAAATTCCTTGAGGCACAGGAACAGAAGCAAAGGAATTCCTTGAGAGCAAAGGACCTTGTAAAGGAATTCCTTGAGGCAGAGCACCTTACAAAGGAATCCTTCTTCATCCTGGAGATGCACTCTACCGATCCTCCACCTTGGAAAGACTCTTTTCTGTTGGTTACTGGAAGAGCCGTAGGGTTTTGGTTGATTGACAACCCACACTCTATCGAAGCGCTCGCACTTTGATTCGCTCTGACTATGCACGGAGTTCCTTTGTTCATGGAGTTCCATTGCTCTGACTATGCACGGAGTTCCTTTGTTGAGGGAGTTCTATTGCTCTGACGATACACGATGAAGTGATTTGCCTCAAGGAATTCCTTTGCCTCAAGGAATTCCTTTGCCTCAAGAAGTTCCATTGCTCTGCGATGCCTGCACGCAGCTCACATTCAACTTTTTTCTTGATAGTAGGATTTTATGTAGTAGTCCAGACTTTCATATGTAAATAAAAGTCAAACTTTTTGTAGTTTTCATAATGTAAATGTAACTCAAAAATAATTTTATTATAAAAGACAGAGCAGAGCAGACATTATAAAAGACAGAAGTTCTCTTGAAAGCAAATTCTTAGCACATACCAACCTCATCATTGTAGTCTTCTTAGCCCATACCAACATCGTCATATTCTCATCAAGCTCATCTTCATTCTCCTTTTCAAACTAAACAGAGAATAACATTCTCTGTTTCAAAAGACACGGAGAACGTCATTCTCCGTTTAAATAAAAACGAAGAATGAATATTTTAATGTGTTTTACCACTGGGAATGTTATTCTCCGTTTTAAGACAGACGGAGAATGTTATTATCCGTTCCGAAGTAAACGGTGAATAGAATCCTCAAACGATTTAATTTAAACGGGAAAGTTATTCTCCGTTTCAAGATAAACGGAGAATAGAATCCTCAAACTTTTCGTGGTTTTGACAATATAAATATAATTCAAAAATAATTTTATTATAAAAGCAGAGCTTATAAAAGACAGAAATTTCTTGCCCAATTACATAATTACATTGTTGTTTTACAATGTCATTGCTTGGTTCGTATTACATATTTGCTTGAAAGCAACTTCTTAGCCCATACCAACCTCATCATTGTAATCTTCTGGTGAGTTTCATCGTCATTTTCTCACGGTATTTCGAAGGGAGTAGTCGTCAACATATTCATATAATACGCCGTGTACAAGAGGCAGTTGGGTGCCCGTTGTTGTGGACAATTTGGAGAATAATTCAGCACTTTGCTCTCATACTCCATCTTCGTCGGACATCTCTCCCTCATCCTATCAACTTTTCTCTTGACGATAGGCTCTAAGGTGTTCTTCATTAATTCTGCATCCACCTTGCAATTTTCGTACGTGTTTTGCATCAAGGAGTTGTAGTGTGTCCAGTCGTAGGAGATAAAGTTGAATGTGAGCAGAGTATAGTGTTTAATGGATGAATTAAAGAGTGGGATGAATAGCAACTCTATGTCGTCCTCCAAACCCATGACGAAGTCTACTACATCCGTTTGGATGTCTTGAAGGGCACCGGCATTTGCGTTTGGTTTATTGGCACATTCAACGATGGTCTGTTTTCCAAAAACAAAACACAATATTATGAGTAATTTTTTCTGTCATTTTTCATCGGTGTACACATGAATATGGATTTTTCTGTTTGAATTCTTACCAATGTGTGGGCCATCATGAATGCAGACCACTTATGTGATTGGGGCGCCAGCTTTTGCTTCTGGATCAATGGCACGTCCTTTGAACTAGACGGGGGACACCTTCTTTTAATGTCTTGAATTTCTCTCAGTTTCTTTATTATTAGGTTCAGTATGCCAGCCTCCATGTCTTCATAGTTGAGTATGTCTTGCAGGTCTATTGCCGACAGCTCGACTGTGACTCTATTTTTACCCTCTTCCGGCAAAAATAAGTATACAATATCACTGCACATAAATTTAGTTTAGATTAAATTAATAAAGATAGATTCTCATTACATAATTGTGAAAAAGTCTAAAAAAACAAAAGAAAAAAAGGGTTCTGATAATACTCTGGACACTTCTTTTTGGGAATTACGATGTCGATGTATTGCTTCTTCAGCTCTTCATCCGCATCTTTCCAAAGTAAGAGTTTATCGCATTCCCTTAGTATGACACGGTTCTTCTTTAATTCAGCCATTTTGGCGTCTCCTCGGGATTTTGGAGCGGCATTAATCTTCCACTTTTTATTAGCCTCTCCAACTGTATTCTTTTCCAAGGGAGTAACATCTTCAACGGCTAATGGCACTGATGGTTTTCTGAACCTCTTTCCCCCCGATCCTCCTCTTCTTTTGGCTTCTTTTGGAGCAGCAAGTTCAGCAGCTGCTTCAATCTCCTAACGCTGCAATGCTACAACCATGGCTTCGAGATTAACGATTTTCCCATCCTTTTTAGTGGCTTCAATATTGAACGATTCAACTTTATTTTGAAGCTCCCTTTTCTCCTCAACGAGCCTTTTATTTGTTTCTCTGAGTTGCTCGGTTGTTCGCTCTGAAATAAAATAAACAACAATGAAATATATGATGTGAATCTAACACGGAGAATGACATTCTCCGTGTAATATAATACGAAGAATAGAAATTTGAAATAGAAAAGATTTTACCTTGTGCATGTACCTCTGCAATAAGAACATAATTCTGCTTTCTCAAATCCTCTAGTTCATGCACAGAGCCCTCCATCACAACGTTGACTGCACGTTGTTGTGCTTCTTCTGCCTCGAGCTCTTTCAGCTTTTCTTTGAGTATGGCATTCTCAAGGTTGGCTGCACGTAACTGCGCTCCTTATGCCTCCATCTCTTTTAACTTTTCTTTTAGTTCTTTATTCTGCGCAAGAATATCAGAATGATGTCTTCTCAAATCCTCCAGTTCATGCACAGAGCCCTCCATCACAACGTTGACTGCACGTTATTGCGTTTCTTCTGCCTCGAGCTCTTTCAGCTTTTCTTTGAGTATGGCATTCTCAAGGTTGGTTGCAAGTAACTGCGCTCCTTGTGCTTCCATCTCTTTTAACTTTTCTTTGAGTTCTTCATTCTGCGCAAGAATATCAGAATGATGTCTTCTCAAATCCTCCAATTCCTTT
The DNA here is from genome assembly GCA_029216955.1 of Iris pallida. Taxonomy (NCBI): domain Eukaryota; kingdom Viridiplantae; phylum Streptophyta; class Magnoliopsida; order Asparagales; family Iridaceae; genus Iris; species Iris pallida. Next base: position 1,809,788 of record JANAVB010006796.1, read on the forward strand.
GCTGATCGTCCATCACAGCGCCCATTTCATGATGCCGTGGTATCCGTTGTTCATCAAAATTATCCCCACCTGCTTCTTGGTGTTCTTCTTCTCCCTCTTTTTCAACTTCTTCTATAAGTGGTTCATATTCTTTGTGCCCTTCTTATTCTCCAACAGGTATAACCAGATCTTCTAATATCATCTTCGATCTCATTAAGTTATAATATTCGGCCTTGAGGAACTTTGAGATTTCGTACCCATTTCATGTGAAAAATCTTGGGTAATCAGGAATTGGAGAGAACTTCCTTTCCACAAATTTACTATGTTCTGCAAACCAATAGAAGAAGTATATTGTGCAACCTTCCAATTTATGGAAAGCCATTGAGTAATCCCCCTGTTCAGTTTTGCTTCTACTCCTCTTTATGCTATCCATTACATATGCCAGGATTAACCTTGGCCAACATATACTGTTGATGACGTCCACACTGTCTACCAAGGCCAAGAATCTGTACGGCAAATTTGAACCGCCAGACTTTGTGAAGAATACTGTTTGGTACAAGTGGAAGATTATTAGCTTGGCCAAATCATCTGGATTAACAGCGTTATCTCCGCCACGAAGTCGTCGTAACAATTCAAAGAACTTGTCTCTCACTTCCTTATTCGTGACTTCTGAGTGTTTGCCCTTAATATTAGCCAGCAATCTTGTGAAGTGATCTCTACACAGCTCAATGATGCTGGTGGTATGGGCTGCTGTTGTTTTTCCTTTATCAATCTTCTGTAAAAAAAACATCATCATGACTTTCATCATTCAGCGGTAGACCGAATATGACTGCCATATCGTCGACGCTTGGCACGATTTTAACAGTGGTGCTCAATTCAAAGCACCCGATGCCATCTTCTTCTTCTGTGTAACTTACAATTAAATTCTCAAGCCCTTCCGTTACTTTGGCCACTTCGGAGACGTGGACTCTGTTTTGGTAGAAAATCTCGACAAAATTCTAGAAACCAGTATTCTTCAAGGAACCAATAACTGGCTCAGGTAAACGGCCAACATCTTGATTGACCTCCTCCATAAGATTTAGCATTAACTTGAAGGTAGAACGAAAAAGTCTTGAATCCTTATTCCTGACAGATTTTTTTTCTACAAAACAAAAAAAAACAAAAAATTAGGTCGGAGAATGGTCATTCTTATGGGTTTTAACACTGGGAACGGCATTCTCCGTGTAAACTAACACGGAGAATGTCATTCTCCGTTTCAAATGACACGGAGAGTGTCATTCTCCGTTTAAAATAAAATGGAGCATGAACATTCTAATGTGTTTTAACACTGGGAATGTTATTCTCCGTTTCAAGACAGACGGAGAATGCCATTCTCCGTTCCAAATTAAACGGCGAATAGAATTTAACATTCAAATACGTTTTATGACGGAGAATGTCATTTTTCTTGTAATATATACAGAATTTGTGAACATAAAATCAAAGTTATACCTTCTGTTTGCACTTCTTCTTGCACTTCTTTTTGTTTAGCAACTTTTTCCTTTTTCTTCTGTGCAACTTTCTTAGAATATGGTTTCGGTTGTTCTCCGTCTATCGCTTTTGGATTTTTTGTAACTGGTGCATCTTCTCTAATTGGTGATGCTGCCGGTGATGATTCTGCCGCTGATGCCGACATGGTGTGAAGATTGCGAATGGGGAGGAAGGTTTGAAGATTTTGGTGGAGAATGACCTAGGTTTGAGTACAGAGTGGAGTATGGAAGAAGAGGAAGAATCAAAACGGTTTTCTCTTCTTTTTCTTTTTTAATAAAAGGGTTCGGGGGTGTTTTGAATTAATTAGAAGGGCAAAAATGTCATTCGATGGAAGGGTAAAAGACTCCTTTCTGCTTAATTATATTAATTTGAAGGGCAAAAATGATTCTGCTTAATAAAAAAGAATCGAAGCCGTTTGGCAAAAATGTCATACAATTCAACAAAACAAATGAACATAATACATTAGGGGTTTCCATACATTAGATATAAAAGAAGAAGAAAAAAAAATCATCGTCTTCCATATTCAATCATTTCAGATTGGATTTCTTTTAGCTCTTCATTGTGCTCTGAAGTTGTAATCCTTTCAGCAGCTTTGCGTCTTTCCATTCCCGCATCAAACTACATATAACAAACATAACATCAAAAATATTGCTCTAAAAAGTTGAAGTTTTTGACGACATATTTTCAGACTTACATTGAGAGAATGGTAGTTTAGACTACATCGGTCTTTCATGAATGCAATTACAAAAATCCCACAATCAACAGAATTGCCTTGGCGGGGAACATAAGAAGGACATTTTATTGCAAAAGTAGAAAAGATGAACCTAGCATCTCTCAACTTCAAAATCTCTTCTTAGAAAAAGAGATCCAAATTTGAAAGCTACAATTACCAGAATACAATATGTATTAGTATACCGCGTATCTTGTACCCAATTCATAAAAATTGATGAATATGAGATTACTATTTCTTTTATGACTGTTTTGCTTTGAATCGGATCATCTTTAGATGCAAGTGAGTCCCAAATTTTAACAGTCCTTGCTTTAACCAGAACTCTTGCAAGAGTATAGTGTTCGTCCAAATGAATGGGTATGTATATCTGAATCAGGATTAATTAGGTAAAACAAATTAGTAAATTTTCAAAAAATTAGGATTAATATTTAAACAGAAATACATTAATACCTCGTTACAAGTGCTTAAAGATCCCATGTAATTCTGAAAATATTTGCACTTCTTCCAAATTTCATGAAGCTTTTTGTCGGATGGAGGTAACGTTTCTTTCTACATACACATCAATTAATACATTATGAAGGACAAACAAACGAGAAAATTGTTAATGCATATGCATTGAAGAATAAAATGCTCACTCACCGATATCCTTATTGGTAAAAACCATACACTAGCTTTATTGGAGATTCTTTTCCGTTCCTCCGCGGTGAGAAGAGCAGAGACAATGACTACAATCTGAATAAATCATTAAAAATGTCAGCGATGGAATCGAAGTAAACATAGATGGCATCTAAGAAGAAATATACTATCTATACATACCCTATTGCTAATTTTCGTTAAAGGAGCTAAGGTCTTCATCTCAAACCGAGACACATAGTTTTTGTTGCAAGATGATATTATATCTCTAAGAAAAGAAACAAATAAATTAGGAGAAAAAACTGTTGGAATTAAATCAAAACTCATATTACTTACTCGTCAGGTCTATCATCGACAAAAATATAGTCGTAATATCTCGAAGAACCACTAGTACAATTGCTAGGCTTCGAGGTTGAACCCCTTGTTAAACTTTTCGCTGGTGCGACTGGATCTAAATTTCTACGCATTCTTTTAGAAGAACTACTAAAGTCAGTTTCTTCTGTAGGGGACAATACGAGAATTCGTTCTAATGCTTTACTACGAGACTGTAAATCCACGTCCTCCTCATCGGAAGAAGATTCAATGGAAACCACCTTCACATTATTAACTACCCCAGATGATAATGCCTCCTTCAAAGCTGTAGATTCTTCAATCTTCTCCAAATGCCGAGAGAAATTCATTTGTTCAATTTGTATCGAACCAAGCTTAGAATTGATCGATGCAACATCAGCTGAAATCGTCGACAGTTGTTGTTCATCCTGCACAACATACGCGAAATGAAGGTTTTATTTGGAGTTGGCAACCAATCTTCTACGTCTTCTATATTTTTCACCACACGAGTAGACATCTTGAGAACAAGAAAACTATTATATTTCAGAAAACTATTCTATGTATTTCAGAATGAATAATAGTACTATGAAACAAGAAAACTATTGTATATATAGCAAGAGAGAAGTACAAAAAGTGAGGAAGATGGAAAGACAAATAAATTTTGAGACTAGCAAACAATCTACTAGCCGTTTGATTGAGGAGGGCTCGAGAAAGATTCTACTAGCCGTTTGATTGATGAGGGCTCGAGAAAGATTCTACTATCCGTTTGAAAAATACAAAAGGTTATCATGATCAACTTCAATTAAGGAACTCTATAAGAGGTTTAATTCCGCTTGATTGAGGAACTCGACGAAGTCCGTCGCGAACCGAAACTTCTTCTTCTTTCCTTCTTCATCTTCGTTTCTCCTTCCACCACCACCACCATGGCCTGTAGCTTTTTAACAAAAATATTAAATTGTTAGATGAAAAAAAACTAATTACGGAAAGATTACTAAATCAAAATCAAACAGAACACATATTCATAGAAAACATGAGATTAAAGATGAAAGTGTCACAGAAGCAACACCACAATTTTACAAAAACTAAACAGACTCTGCTAAGCAATAACTAAAATTAGGGATTGTGTCATCCTTGGATTTAATTTACACAAAGAAGATTTGAGAGTACGAGCTTTTATCGGCTTCCTAAATGTACCATTCTCCGTCCTAAGTATACCATTCTCCGTCCTAAATGTACCAATCGTTGTCGGTGTCCTCATCTAGATCGCCAGCGACGGTGGTTCGTCTACATCGCCTACAGACCTAGACACACTGTGTCCTTAGGGATTGTGTCCTCCTTGGATTTAATTTACATAAAGAAGAGATTTGAGAGAACGAGCTTTTATCGGCTTCCTAAATGTACCATTCTATGTCCTAAATGTACCATTCTCCGTCCTAAATGTACCATTCGTCGTCGGTGTCCTCATCTAGATCGCCAGCAGCGGTGGTGTCATCTATATCGCCTACAGACCTGGACACACTGTGTCTTTAGGGATTGTGTTATCCTTGGATTTAATTTACACAAAGAAGAGATTTGAGAGTACGAGCTTTTATCGGCTTCCTAAATGTACCATTCGCCGTCCTAAATGTACCATTCTTCGTCCTAAATGTACCATTCGTCGTCGGTGTCCTCATCTAGATCACCAGCAGCGGTGGTGTCGTCTACATTACCATTCTCCGTCCTAATTGTACCATTCTCCGTCGTAAATGTACCATTCGTCGTCGGTGTCCTCATCTAGATCGCCAGGAGCGGTAGTGTCGTCTACATCGCCTACAGACATGGACACACTGTGTCCTTAGGGATTGTGTCCTCCTTGGATTTAATTTACATAAAGAAGAGATTTGAGAGAACGAGCTTTTATCAGCTTCCTAAATGTACCATTCTCCGTCCTAAATGTACCATTCATCGTCTGTGTCACCATCTAAATCGCCAACGGTGCTGGTGAAGTCGTCTACATAGCCTACAGACCTGGACACATTGTGTCCTTCCATTCCGGCCGACACACAATTATTGTTATATATACGTAGTTACACAAAATATTAAATTACCTGGACAAAAGAGAAAGTAAATAAGAGTCAATTTAGGATGTTCATTGAAAAATTGCATTGAAGAATGACCTGCTATAGCAAGTTAACAAGAGGTCAAAAGTCAAAAACAACATTAAATGATGTCTCCTGCATTATTTCATCCGAATTTAATCTGAACCGTTGGATTAACATCCAATGGTCCAGATTTTGGATGTACCGATACATTGGGTGGATGTATTATAGAATTTTCCTATATATATATATATATATATATATATATATATATATATATATATAAAATATATATATATATATATATGTAAGGCCGCGGTTAAAAAGTCCACCCCCCACATCATCGAATTGGAGGGCCCGCGTGGAGCCCGCATCCGCGTCAATCAATCCAATAGTCGAGGACAACTGGGCTCCCAATTATATATATATATATATATATATATATATATATATATATATATATATATATATATATATGTTGTATAGTTTGACTAAAGCAAACAAAAAACCAAGTCACTCCCTGTTGTCCGGTTGCTCCTCTTCATGACGTTAGAGAATTCTCCAGATCTGGTTCTCTTGGCCTGGTTGTAGGCATCTATGCTTGGTATAAATAGTCATATTCTTCTTTGTATGGCACTGGATTTTATGTATTCTCTACTAAGAAAAATATCCTACCGTTTGACAATTGTTTTTATTTTTTTTATTTTAATGTTTTATTTTTTTTTGAAATGGTAATTGTGTCGAACGCTTCCGCTAGGAATCGATCTCCTGACCACTTGGATCACATGCCTCACTACTACTACTAGGTTAGGGGCCAATGCATATATTTATACTTATGGCTAAGGTATAATGTGTTTTAATTTAATTATTAGTTTTAGGCCATATGTGCAACTCATCAATTTAGTAGGGTGTATAGTGAAAACCTCACCTTTATTCTCATTGGAGAATTGGCATTCAGAGCCTTTGATTTTCGGTCGGCGGCTCAGCGCTCTCGACAGGTTCGACGAACGAACGGTTGTAGAGAGGGGGAAAAGAGGCCACGGTTGTGCCCTAGTGGGAACAACTTTGGTCTGGCCGGACAGGCGATCCGACCGGTTTTGCCCGCTGAAGCACAACTCTGGCCCCTCTTCCCCCTCATTTTGCCCACTGGCGCACAACTTCGGTCTAGCCGGGGAAGTAAAGCCACGGTTCAAGTTAGACATGACCGATTTTTTGCAAAATCGATCGGATCCGGTCGGACTGCCGGTCTTGTTCTTACATTATTGCATACCAATTTTTTTGGCAACATGTTGTAAGAACATGACTGGACCGAAAGTCCGACCGGATCCGACCAGTTTTGCCAAAAAAATTCGGTCATGTCTGACTTGAACTAGTGATTTTTAAAGAACCATCGATTTTTTTTTTCCAGAACCTGGTTTAACCAGCCGAACCGCACATATGAACCGGCCATTTTTTGAACTCAAAAATATTTATCGCGTGAGACTTGGACCATTTGATTCTTGATTTGGTTTTGAGAGACCTTGTACTTGTAAAATTAAACCAAACCATACCAAACATGATAATAACCAAACCAAAAAGTAAATGCGGATATATTATCTATTTGAACCAAATCAAGCCTATGTTAACCTCGGTTGAAACCTGGTTGAACCCCGGTCCGACCTATAAAAAAAAATAGTTCCATCACGGGTTTGATTTTTAAAACATTGGTTTGGAGTGCTTATGGTCGCATACCATGGTCCAGTCATGCCTTCGCACAGTCTTGAGTTAGCTTGATCGACAATAGGACGAGAAGTTTGGTACGTTGGGTTATCGACGTTGACAGGAAGTCATGGTTCGCTAACGTCGGTGGTGGACCTCTTGGGTGGTGGCCTTCTTTAGTGGACGATCTGGAACTTCTCCGCTCGGCTGTGCGGGGAGACCGATGGGTTGGTCGTTCACAAAACTTGGAGTTCTCGACCGTGTCAGAATTGTGCTCATCGGCTCGAAGTTTTCTGGCAATTCTGCCAATATTGGATGGGATCATGTCCCAACGGAGGTTGGAGGTTGGACAATCGAGTGCCAAAAGTCAGAGGCTCGGTCATCTCAGGCACGGACATGTTGGCCCAGAAGCGTTGCGAAACTCGAATGAAGATCGCCAACCAAAGTCTAACAAATTAAAGCACCAAACACAATAATATTTTTGGTGGCCGTGTCACATGGACAAATCTCAATCTTTATATTTCTACAAAAATACAAAACTGAATACAAACTTGTTGAACCTTTGCCACGTGTAAATTTTTTCGGTCAGATCTCTATTCAGGAGCTGTCACGTGAATACATGTTCACGAGGGCCGCAAGGAGATGTTGCCGCATGGTATTAGTTACACGAGGAGTGGGTCATGTTTTTGTGCAGTCAAATCTACGTTCTGTCATGTGGCTTCCAGTTAATGTGGCTGAATGTCTTATGAACACTCGATCTCTGAGGGATGTTAAAGCATCGCCTCAATTTCTATAATATTCTCCAATTTTTCTGCGCACTAAAAAATGAAGATGTCCTATTAATTATGCCAACTTCATCAGACGCAAACTTGCATAAAGCATGGTTTGCCGGAAGCAAGATTCATACTAGAACAAGTCTTGGCAGGAAGTATGTTCCAACTGAAGCTAAGGTTCAAACAAAGAAGCTCATCATTGTTGGAAGGAGATTATGTCACGTACGTAGCTCAATAATGATTTGACAGCTTGTCGAATGTTTGTCACTTATAACACTGTACGACTCTCTGACTACTATCACATCGAATTTTGTACATACGACGCATTAAATGCGGTTTGACTGCTGTAGTGAAAGAAGACCCCGCTGGAGGGTTGTTCTTGCGAGGAAGTCCCTCTGGGCCGCGGGTGGTTTTATCGACGGGTAGGTTGTACTTTATCATAGTACTTTCTACTTCATACGGAGAGACATTCCTGCGAATTAACTTCCCGTGGATGCTTTAATTGTTATAAATTTTTATGCTTCCACATAGCTCCCTTCATGGGTTGATCTTCAACTGAATTCCAATTAATCAAGTTGGAGAGATGGTCCTTCCGAATACTACGATGGCGTAAAAAGGATAAATCTATCTATAATTAGTTAAAAATAGTCGATGAATAATGTGTTGGAAATTTTTTTTCAAAATTTTGGATTAAAATCTGCAAGAAAACTAATTAAATTAAAGTTACCGGCCTCCGAAAAAGTTGCGCACGAAGCACTGTCGTAAGAGTTAGTTCGGGTCTATATGCAGACTGAATCCGAACGTCCCTAGTGGTAAAATTTCTGCTCCACCGGAATCTCGTTGCCGCATACGACGTTGAGATAATGACCCCGACTTAGCTCCGCCCAGAGCAACAAATGAAGAACAGTATTTCAAGAGGGAAGAGAATTTGAGAGAGAGAGAGAGAGAGAGAGCTTTCGCAATGATCTTTTTTAATATCAAAGAGAGGAGGAGGAAACCTCATTATATAGGATATTGCCAAAGGATGGAATAATGAGGATATTAAAATAGCATATTAAATTTTAACGTTACAAAAATTATATCACATGATAAAAATGTGATACATTGAATCTGGACATGATTCAAACATTCAAAAGTTATAGAATAAATAAATTGTAACGATTGAAAATAAATGATGAGGAAATTTATTTTTGTAAATAGTAGCAACAGCTACAACAATCCCCTCCAAAAAAAAATCAAGTTCCAAAATAATAGAGGAAAGAAACGAAAGATGAAAGTTAAAGGTGAGAAAGATTTCTGGGTAGTTGAATACTATGCATAAATGAGATAGACTACAGCCTTGAATCTCACGTAGTGACTATTGTCTTTGTCTGAAGAAGAACTTGATGGACTACGCCTTGAATCAGTCTTCTTAAACTAGACTCAGAAATTAGCACACATAGTACGCTAGAGGTACTTGGGTCTACCGGGTGGCGCGTTTGATTTGCCATGCACACTTTTACACATTCATGAGAGTTGTCTAGGATCGCCCTGTCATATAGTCTCACGACCTCTCATATAGGTAAGTCCTTAATGGTTGGTGATAGGAATCAACCTTGCATATCATGCTTGGACTTATTAAGTGTTTTAAAACTCACCTTATCCATATCACAAAAGGAACACTGTCACCATAGGGATGGGATATTAATGTACACATGTACAGTCTTTTAGACTTTAATTTTAAAGAGAATTTAATCTCAGGTCAGTGTTCCATAATAGTCACCTAGTCCAGCTTGTTTCTACCCATTGAACCGGCTTCTTGGGATCTCTAGTCAGACTCGGTTGGGTTGCCACTGCTGGTGACTATACTATGGGCTTAACCCCATCCCCCTCGATGATTCTAGGATCAATGTCCTAGACAAACTCTTCGTCAAGAGTAAATAGACTCTTCGTCAAGAGATCTGTAAAGTTCTTTAATGACTTTTATAGTCAAGAACCACAAATTTGTCCAATAGGCTCTTTATTGACTTGAAGAGCAGCTGCAGGCGCCTGTTCATCTTAGCATTTACAGAATCATGCTTTAGTAGTTCTATAAAAGATTTATCATCACAGTTTATAAAAATTGCAGGAACATGATGAATAGAAATAGGTATATGTATAATGAGATTTCTAAGCCATTCGGCTTCTGTACAGGTAGTGTCCAAAGCTATCATTTCAGAATCCATTGTACTTCTGGCAATGATGGTTTGTTTACATGATCCCCAGGAGATTGTAGCTCCTGCTAGGGTAAAAATATATCCAATAGTAGATTTCATATGATGTGAATCAGTTACCCAATTTGCATCGGAGTAACCTTCTATGATATCAGGGTGTCTAGTATAATGAAGTTTATAATCTAGAGTACCCTTAAGATATCTAAATACTCTGTCTAATGCAGTTCAATATGACTGGTTTGGGTTACTAGTATATCTACTTAGTCTTTCAATAGCAAATGCAATATCAGGTGTCACCCCCAGTTTCCAGAAACAGGGGTATTTTTGTCATTTTTCATTTTAGAATATTTTTGAAATTATTTATTTATTTATAATATTATTTTGGGGTTATTTGAGTCGAGTTCGAATTTCAGCTCAATCCGACTTGAAACGGGGACCCGGGGTAGTTTTGACTCTAGTGGGACCCACACACTAGTTAGGCATGGCCCACATAATATTAATTTTAGTCAACATGATATTAATTTTAGTTAGTAGTTAGACTAATTATTTATGGATATGTTTAGTTTAATTAGAGACTTAAAACTAGACTAATTTGACCTCAACCTTTAACCATTCTTAATTTAAATCAAATAGGTCAAGTGGAGGTATTTTGGACTTTTCTAATGGGGACACCTCACCCTTTTTGGGCAGCCACCTATGGGGGGGGGAAGGAGTGAGTCATCATCTCTTCCATTTCATTTTATCCATCCATTTTCTCTCTCATGTTCTTCCCCAAATTTCTAGATAGCAACCCCATTGATTTCATCTCCAAATCAACTCCTTTTTCCACCAAATCTTCTTCATTTCTTCTCTACTCCATGAAAGGAAGGAGCTAGCCAAGTTTGGGAGGATTCGGAGCTCGTTCGTGTCATTTTGGAATATCTACGTGTCGGTGTCGTGTCGGAAGGTTTTTTCTTTTGAATCTCTCTCCCGGAAGGTATAATCTCTCCTCTAATCCACCCCAACATGCATATAGGATTATTTGAACCCATAGGAATGACCCCCATGGTTGTATCTCCATTTGAGTCCATTTCGTGTCCATTTGGAGGTCATAGGAGTGTCCTTTGTGTTGTGGTTGTGTCCTAGTGGAAAAATCCCTATTTTGGATACTTGTATGCATAAATATAATGTAGGAATAATTAATTAGTATTTTAATCTCAGATTTATATATTTAGAGAGTTGTTCCTAATGTGTTCTTTATGGTATCATATTTTATCATATTCATTTTATATTTAGAATGGTGTGTCTCTTTATATATATATATATATATATATATATATATATATATATATATATATATATATTTGAGTGTCATATATATATATATATCTTATGGTTAAAAAAAAAAAAATATATATATATATATATATATATATATATATATATATATATATATATATATATATATATATATATATATATATATATATATCTATATTTTATATATATATATATATATATATATATATATATATATATATATATATATATATATATATATATATATATTTGAGTGTCATATATATATATATATCTTATGGTTAAAAAAAAAAAAAAATATATATATATATATATATATATATATATATATATATATTTTATATATATATATATATATATATATAAAAAAAAAAAAAATATATATATATATATATATATATATATATATCTTATGGTTGTGTGTGTGACTATATTATTAGGTATCTTGATTATATATTTGTATGTGTATCTTATAGATATATACATAAGTTGTGGGTGTGTCTATTTTAAAATGAGTTCTTAAAATATTTTCATGTGTATATATTATAATGAGAGTGTCAATATATATATATATATATTTTTTTTGTGAGTGGAATGTGCATATATATTTATTTGTGTGTGTGGATAGATGGTTAGAGAGTGAGAGAATGAGCAGGAAAGCAGCAGGAATAAGCAGTAAGCAATAAGCAGTAAGCAATAAGCAGTAAGCAATAAGCAGTAAGCAGGAATAAGCAGTAAGCAGAAGCAGTGCAGGATGGTTTTTTGGAGTTTTTGTGGTCCCGAAACATCCCCTTTTGAACCACCTTAGCCCCAAATACCTACCCCCACTTGTCAACCACATTTAGTACTACGAAACCCCTAAGTTAGAGAGCGTTATTAGTGTGTTAGATGGTTAGTGGAGTAGTGTTTATAGTAGTAGAAAATAAGGTTGGTCATGTTATGTTATATGTCATGTTAAGATACATTAGGGGGTTTGTGGTAGTTGTTTGAGTTGGTTCTTGAGAGTTATTTTAGGAGTAGCATTCTAAGTTAGATGGGGGTTAGATAGATGATGTTTGTGAGGGAGAGTGAGTGTGGTTTAGAAGAAATGGGTTATGTTATATGTGGTATCTTGATATCTCAAGATTACCTTAAGGTAATGTTGGGATGACCAACATGGAAGATAAGATGGCTTAGATGCCCAAGAACCCTAGATTTCTTGGTTGGTAAACCCTAGATAGGATAGTATCTAGCTACCCTAAGAAGCCTAGGCTAGTATCCTGAGATCTAGAAGGGTTTCCTTTGTAATGGGCAAGGTATCGGGAATACCTTGTAAGGGTAAATATAAGGGATATTGGATAATGTAAGGTATTGGGTTTCTAATTGCTAGATGGGATTAGAAATAGGTTGTCTTGGTATATAATGACTAGATGAGGGTAGTTTAGACTAGTCTTGACCCCCGTTGACCAAGAGTTGACTTTTTGACCCAAAGTCAACTTCAAGTCAACACTTGACTTAGAATTGACCGAAACCAAACCAGAGTTGACCAGTTGACTGAAAGGCAACTGTTAGTCAACATTTGACTTGTTTGACCTAGGGTTGACCCAGGGTTGACTCAGTATTGACCAGAGTTGACCAGAGTTGACTTTTTAACCAAAAGTCAACTATAAGTCAACCTTTGACCCCGTTTGACCTAGAGTTGACCCAGGGTTGACTCAGTATTGACCAGAGTTGACTTTTTGACCAAAAGTCAACTGTAAGTCAACCTTTGAACCATATTGACCTAGTTTGACTTGGATTGACTCCTAGTGACCTGGTATGACCTAGTATGAGCCAGTATGACCTAGTGTGACTCAGTCTGACCTAGATTGACCTAGTTTTGACTTAGACTTGCATTCATGACTTGAATTAGCTTCCTTTTTCAGTATTTAGTCCTGTTTGACTCATAGTATCTTATTTTAGGTCTGTGATCACTCTGAGCGTTTGTTCACCCTATCAGATCAGGACCACAGGCGAGTACATTTAATGATAGTTTTCATTTTCTTGATATCTGCTATATCCGATTCAGTTGTAGTATTATACTCGATTTCCAGTCACGACAGTTAACGGACTAGTATATGTTGGATCATGACATAGTATGTTATTCCTAGAGTTACATGGTATATTGGTACATATTCTGTCTTATTTCAGTGTATTGGTATAGACACCGATTTCAAAAGGGGACTTGCTACCCTCTTATGGAATCCCGTGTCATAACGTGTCATGTCCAGATCTATTGTACTATTCGGAGATGGAGGAGTTATTAGTGGTTGTGTGATCAAATTCCCACATGGTTCTATGGTACATATGGTTCATAGCTATACCCTCGCCTCACGACGGGTAAAGCCTTACCCTATACGGTTCATAGCTTTCCATGGTGACTGGCCTTATCGTTCTATTGTATACAGGGTTCATAGCCGGTCGGATGAAAAGCCTGAGCATATTTTTCCCAAGCCGATCACATGACACACTAATAATTCAAGGTACCTTTTATATTTATTATCTTGGTGACTAAGTTCTGTTCGGGAGAAGGGTTACAACCCCGGTCCTTGTTTGGTTTAGGGGTTGTAACTCGGCTTCCAAATAGTTCCCAAGTTGTCCTATATACATTCATATCGTCGTCCTTTTCAGTACTCACATCATGATATGTATTTCTAGTTGATTTTGTCTTGTATTTCATTACACTGTCTCTTATAGAATTTGTCAATTCATATGGAACTGCTGTTGGTGTTTGTACTTGCTCATTTTCCTGACAGGATACCGTTGACATATTATAGATGATTTCGAGGCTGATTGCCCGACCTACTATGGGGTAGAGTCTGACGGAGTAGACTTAGACCGTGGCTTGTTGGTAGAGCCACTAGATTTTGCTCACCCTGAGTAGTATAGCTAGTTAGGTTTGCCTGGCCTGCGAGCCAGCTAGCACTGTCAGTTGTAGTATCTATTATATATATTTTCTAAGACCATGGATGTTTGTGTATAGCTCTGACTTGTGAATCTTGGACTCATTTCCTATTTCATCTATCGTATTTTCCTTTCCATGCTATCTACCTTAGTTTGATATATGTGATTGAGACTGTATTGCTATGTCACCTCCATTCAGAGTGTATATACTATACAGGTACCTTTATCTGTTTTAGTCGTAGTATTTACAGACCTATATACAGCGTTCTACCGTCGATACTGTGGCGTAGGCTGGACGTAACCACGTGCACGTGCCCCTCTTCAGGGTGCGGGTCGTGACACATTTTTGTGGTGGCCCATGCAGGTCTGAGTCACAATTAGTGCGATCTCGTAATGGTGCTCGACTTAGAGTGCTAATTACGAGCCTGCGACTAGGACGTAGGATCTAGGGTATGATAGGAGTTACTCAATCATATTTTAGGAAATTTTTGATCTTTTGATTACCATGACAACTCTTCTTGCATTTGAATTCAATTGTCCTCCTTTGATAATATCTTATCATGTGCCATATTGATCTCTTGGGTTTAATTCGGCTTCAGGATGACGGTAACTCGTTCTCAGGCGGCAGGGCCTAGTACAGTACCAGAGAGGTCAGATCCGGGAGGTCTTCCACCTCCGGCTACGGGAGTAGCAGTCGAGAGAGCAGTAGCCACAGTCCCTGCCCTTCAGGCAGGAGTAGCAGCGACAGTTCTCGGACGTCTTCCACCTCCAGCTGAGGGAGCTGCAGTTCAGGGAGCTGCCACATCAGTCCCTGCCCTTCCGGCGGGAGCAGCAGCAGCGACGGTTCCAAGAGGTCTTCCACCTCCATCAGCGAGATCGTCCATAGTCATCCCTGACATTTTTCTACTGCCGCCTCAGTTACCGACAGATACTCTGGGGATGATGGCCCTTCTGCAGCAGATGCTGCAGACACAGAGAGCACATACAGAGGCACAGCATCGTCAGGCAGAGGTACTGCGACAGACTATGGAGAACTCGCATCAGCTAGCGATGGCAGCAGTGGAGAGAGGTGCACAAACTACAGTTCAGGGAGCACCAGATCAGCAGCAGGGTCAGGGGAGGCCCGGTACACACCTTGATTTCAAGAAGATGAGGCCGAGGGAGTTCAAGGGTACTGAGGGTATTCTATATGCGGATGACTGGCTAGAGGATGTCCAGCGGAGTCTGGAGTTGGCAGAGGTCCCGAGAGGTCTATGGGCGACATCTGCAGCGAGCCAGTTCTTCGATATAGCGCTGACTTGGTACCGCACGGATCCGCGTGCGTCAGTGAGAGGTTTGTCTTGGGAGGACTTCAGGAAACTCTTTCAGGAAAAGTTCTACCCAGATGTAGCCTTGACAGCTTTGGAGGGGCAGTTTGCCAGTCTGGTGCAGGGGAACACGTCGGTAGACGAGTATGCAGCGGAGTTCTTCCGCCTGAGTAGGTTCGTACCTAGTTTGGTCTAGGATGAGGGGTGCAAGGCCCGAAAGTTTCGGAGGGGTCTTGTACATGCAGTGCGCACTCGTACCTCTGGGAGACGTGATGCGACCTTCGAGCAGATCCTGATGGAGGCGTAGATTGCAGAGGAGGACTTCGGCCTCAAGCCGAAGAGGGGCAGTGACGTTCTCGAAGCCAGCTCTAGTGCGGGGCCGGCAAAGCACCCACATTTCCAGCAGAGGCAGTTTCAGCAGCAGCAGCCTCAGTTGCAGTTTCAGCAGGTACCGACGCGTGCCCAGCAGCACCAGGGACAGGACCGGAGGCAGGACATCCAGTGTGCCTTCTGCAAGAAGATGGAGCACACCCGGAAGGCTTGTAGGATGAAGCTGGGAGTCTATTTATTCTATGGAGCTCCAGACCACCAGGTGAAGGACTGTACGGTCCGTGCAGCCAGACAGGCAGGCCAGGACAGAGTGCAGCAGGCTATAGGAGGCCAGCAGGGGCGAGCTTTCGTCATGACAGTTGAGCCCACTCAGGCAGTAGCAGAGCATATAGCAGGTTCCAATCTTTCGAATCTCCTTTCCGTATTTGCCTTCTTATAAACTGTCTTGAACTTTGATTCTATCTGTTCTTGATCGTTGGATGAAAATTGTTCTTGTGATGTGATTTCCTTCTGAGATAAGTTGTATGGGCTAGGTCGCCTCGATTATGAGATTTAGAATCCTCTAGGGTCATGCTAGCAGGCAGAGTGAGGATATATAGTCGGACTATGGACGTATTTCTCGGGTGTGGGAATTTAAGGTTTTCGCTGCCAAGCTAGCGGCAATGCGAAAATTTTAAATACCATAATTCTAGAGATATGTACCGTAGTTGAGGACTCTGTGATTATCGTAGCCTTGCTCACTGGCATGACGGAGATTCTGAGTATCATGATTATTGGACAGACGCATACGATTATCAAATTGCATGAATTTTCTGTGTTTGCTTCGTTTTAATTTTTGAGGATGAATTCTTTTAAGGTGGATAGACTTGGAGTTCTATTTAAGAGTAATTTCAAATTTTATAACTTTAGTCATTTAATTCCTGCTTTGATTTTTGAGATTTTAAATCATTTTAAATTTTTAGCCATGACTTGTGATTTGACATTTTACTATTGTTTGGTTTTAATTTCGAGGACGAAATTTTTTAAGGTGGATAGATTTGTCTCCCCCACTTTCCAAAAATAGGAGTATTTTTGTCATTTTTCATTTTAGAATATTTTTGAAATTATTTATTTATTTATAATATTATTTTGGGGTTATTTGAGTCGGGTACGAATTTCAGCTCAATCCGACTTGAAACGGGGACCCGGGATAGTTTTGACTCTAGTGGGACCCACACACTAGTTAGGCATGGCCCACATAATATTAATTTTAGTCCACATGATATTAATTTTAGTTAGTAGTTAGACTAATTATTTATGGATATGTTTAGTTTAATTAGAGACTTAAAACTAGACTAATTTGACCTCAACCTTTAACCCATTCTTAATTTAAATCAAATAGGTCAAGTGGAGGTATTTTGGACTATTCTAATGGGGACACCTCACCCTTTTTGGGCAGCCACCTATGGGGGGGAAGGAGCGAGTCATCATCTCTTCCATTTCATTTTATCCATCCATTTTCTCTCTCATGTTCTTTCCCAAATTTCTAGAGAGCAACCCCATTGATTTCATCTCCAAATCAACTCCTTCTTCCACCAAATCTTCTTCATTTCTCCTCTACTCCATGAAAGGAAGGAGCTAGCCAAGTTTGGGAGGATTCAGAGCTCGTTCGTGTCCTTTTGGAATCTCTACGTGTCGGTGTCGTGTCGGAAGACTTTTTCCTTTGAATCTCTCTCCCGGAAGGTATAATCTCTCCTCTAATCCACCCCAAAATGCATATAGGATTATTTTGAACCCATAGGAATGACCCCCATGGTTGTATCTCCATTTGTGTCCATTTCGTGTCCTTTTGCAGGTCATAGGAGTGTCCTTTGTGTTGTGGTTGTGTCCTAGTGGAAAAATCCCTATTTTGGACACTTGTATGCATAAATATAATGTAGGAATAATTAAGTAGTGTTTTAATCTCAGATTTATATATTTAGAGAGTTGTTCTTAATGTGTTCTTTATGGTATCATATTTTATCATATTCATTTTATATTTAGAATGGTGTGTCTCTTTATATATATATATATATATATATATATATATATATATATATATATAAAATATATATATATATATATATATATATATATATATATATATATATAAAATATATAACTAGTGTCTATATATATATATATATATATATATATATATATATATATAAAAATATATTTGAGTGTCATATATATATATATATATATCTTATGGTTGTGTGTGTGACTATATTATTAGGCATCTTGATTATATATTTGCATGTGTGTCTTATATATATATATACATAAGTTGTGGGTGTGTCTATTTTAAAATGAGTTCTTAAAATATTTTCATGTGTATATATTATAACGAGAGTGTATATATATATATATATATATATATATATATATATATATATATATATATATATATATATATATATATATATATATATATTTTTTTTTTTTTGTGAGTGGAATGTGCATATATATTTATTTGTATGTGTGGATAGATGGTTAGAGAGTGAGGGAATGAGCAGAAAAGCAGCAGGAATAAGCAGTAAGCAATAAACAGTAAGCAATAAGCAGTAAGCAGGAATAAGCAGTAAGCAGAAGCAGTGCAGGATGCTTTTTTGGAGTTTTTGTGGTCCCGAAACATCCCCTTTTGAACCACCTTAGCCCCAAATACCTACCCCCACTTGTCAACCACATTTAGTACTACGAAACCCCCAAGTTAGAGAGCGTTATTAGTGTGTTAGATGGTTAGTGGAGTAGTGTTTATAGTGGTAGAAAATAAGGTTGGTCATGTTATGTTATATATCATGTTAAGATACATTAGGGGGTTTGTGGTAGTTGTTTGAGTTGGTTCTTGAGAGTTATTTTAGGAGTAGCATTCTAAGTTAGATGGGGATTAGATAGATGATGTTTGTGAGGGAGAGTGAGTGTGGTTTAGAAGAAATGGGTTATGTTAGATGTGGTATCTTGATATCTCAAGATTACCTTAAGGTAATGTTGGGATGACCAACATGGAAGATAAGATGGCTTAGATGCCCAAGAACCCTAGATTTCTTGGTTGGTAAACCCTAGATAGGATAGTATCTAGCTACCCTAAGAAGCCTAGGCTAGTATCCTGAGATCTAGAAGGGTTTCCTTTGTAATGGGCAAGGTATCGGGAATACCTTGTAAGGGTAAATATAAGGGGTATTGGGTAATGTAAGGTATTGGATTTCTAATTGCTAGATGGGATTAGAAATATGTTTTCTTGGTATATAATGACTAGATGAGGGTAGTTTAGACTAGTCTTGACCCCCGTTGACCAAGAGTTGACTTTTTGACCCAAAGTCAACTTCAAGTCAACACTTGACTTAGAATTGACCGAAACCAAACCAGAGTTGACCAGTTGACTGAAAGGCAACTGTTAGTCAATATTTGACTTGTTTGACCTAGGGTTCACCCAGGGTTGACTCAGTGTTGACCAAAGTTGACCAGAGTTGACTTTTTGACTAAAAGTCAACTGTAAGTCAACCTTTGACCCTGTTTGACCTAGAGTTGACCCAGGGTTGACTCAGTGTTGACTAGAGTTGATTTTTTGACCAAAAGTCAACTGTAAGTCAACCCTTGAACCAGATTGACCTAGTTTGACTTAGATTGACTCCCAGTGACCTGGTATGACCTAGTATGAGCCAGTATGACCTAGTGTGACTCAGTCTGACCTAGATTGACCTAGTTTAGACTTAGACTTGCATTCATGACTTAAATTAGCTTTTTTTTTCCAGTATTTAGTCCTGTTTGACTCATAGTATCTTATTTTAGGTCTGTGATCACTTTGAGCGTCTGTTCACCCTATCAGCTCAGGACCACAGGCGAGTACATTCACTGATAGTTTTCATTTTCTTGATATCTGCTATATCCGATTCAGTTGTAGTGTTATACTCGATTTTCAATCACGACAGTTCACAGACTAGTATATGTTGGATCATGACATGGGATGTTATTCCTAGAGTTACCTGGTATATTGGTACATATTCTGTCTTATTTCAGTGTATTGGTATAGACACCGATTTTAAAAGGGGACTTGCTACCCTTTTATGGAATCCCGTATCATAACGTGCCATGTCCAGATCCATTGTACTATTCGGGGATGGGGGAGTTATTAGTGGTTGTGTGATCAAATTCCCACATGGTTCTATGGTACATATGGTTCATAGCTATACCCTCGCCTCACGACGGGTAAAGCCTTACCCTTTACGGTTCATAGCTTTCCATGGTGACTGGCCTTATCGTTCTATTGTATACAGGGTTCATAGCTGGTTGGATGGAAAGCCCGAGCATATTTTTCCCAAGCCGATCACATGACACACTAATAATTTAAGGCACCTTTTATATTTATTATCTTGGTGACTATGTTCTGTTCGGGAGAAGGGTTACAGCCCCGATCCTTGTTTGGTTTAGAGGTTGTAACTCGGCTTCCGAATAGTTCCCAAGTCGCCCTATATGCATTCATATCGTCGTCCTTTTCAGTACTCACATCATGATATGTATTTCCAGTTGATTTTGTCTTGTATTTTATTACACTGTCTCTTATAGAATTTGTCAATTCATATGGAACTGCTGTTGGTGTTTGTACATGCTCATTTTCCTGACAGGATACCGTTGACATATTATAGATGATTCCGAGGCTGATTGCCCGACCTACTATGGGTTAGAGTCTGACGGAGTAGACTTAGACCGTGGCTTGTTGGTAGAGCCACTAGATTTTGCTCACCCTGAGTAGTATAGCTAGTTAGGTTTGCCTGGCCTGCGAGCCAGCTAGCACTGTCAGTTGTAGTATTTATTATATATATTTTCTGAGACCATGGATGTTTGTGTATAGCTCTGACTTGTGAATCTTGGACTCATTTTCTGTTTCATCTATCGTATTTTCCTTTCCATGCTATCTACCTTAGTTTGATATATGTGATTGAGACTGTATTGCTATGTCACCTCCATTCGGAGTGTATATACTGTACAGGTACCTTTATCTATTTTAGTCGTAGTATTTACAGACCCTATATACAGCGTTTCTACCGCCGATACTGCGGCGTAGGCTGGACGTAACCACGTGCTCGTGCCCCTCTTCAGGGTGCGAGTCGTGACATCAGGTCTGGTCCTATTTGTTATGTACATAAGGGACCCAACCATTTGTGAATATCTATGTTGTTCTATAGGTGTTCCTTCGTTTTTTTTGAGAACAATATTACTGTCATAAGGGGTAAGGGCAGGTTTCTTATCAAAATACTCAATCTTTCTTAGCATTTTCTCAATTGAATGTGCTAAAGATAGAGTATAACCCTCTTTTGTATTTGGACACTTGCATTCCTAGGTTCAGGTTTGCTTCACTTTGGTCTTTCATGTCAAACTGGTTAGATAAATAATTTTTAGTGTTATTTATCAATTCCAGTGAAGATCCTAGAATAAGGATATCATCAACATACAAACATAAAATAACATAATTTTTATTTGTATTTTTAGAATACAAACATTTGTCATATTCATTTGGTACAAAACCAAATTCTATAATGACTTTATCAAATTTGTTGTGTCATTGCTTGAAAGCTTGCTTTAGGCCATAAAAAGATTTTACTAATCTACAAATATTGTTTTCTTGACCTTTAGTATAAACCTTCAGGTTGCTCCATATAAATTCTTCCTCTAAATCTCCATTTAGAAATGTTGTCTTTACATCCATTTGATGGATCAGCAAGTCATGAATGGAAGCTAAGGTTAGGAGGGTTCTAATAGAAGAAATCCTACCAACAGGAGAATAGGTATCAAAATAATCAAATCCCTTTTTCTGGATAAAATCTTTGGCTACTAATCTAGCCTTATATTTCTCTATGGTACCATCGGCTCTAAGTTTCTCTTTAAAGATCCATTTACAACCTATAGGTTTACTACCTAAAGGAAGTTTTTCTAAAAACTAAGTATTGTTCTCCATAATGGAGTTATACTCATTGTTAATAGCTTTTTTCCAGAAAGGGGTATCAGGAGAGGATATGGCTTCTTCATAAGTTAAGGGATCACCCTCTATCAAAAATGTGAAGAATCCTTCTCCTAAATTTTTTTAATCCTTTCTCTTTTACTCCTTCTAGGTTCTATGACTTGTTCAGGTTGAGAATTAGGTATTAGATCATGAGAACTAGTAGATGGAGTAAGAGAAGGGTTGGAGGAAGCTAAAGGGGTTCTAACCTTGAAGGAAAAATATTCTCAAAGTAAGCTGCATCTCTAGCTTCAGTAATTGTGTTATTAGATATTCATTTACTTCAGAATGGGTTACAAGAAATCTATTGGCATTGATATCTAGGGTATATCCTATGAATACAGCATCTACAGTCTTAGGTCCTATCTTCCTCTTTTTGGGTTCAGGAATTCCTACCTTAGCTAGACATCCCCAAACTTTGAGGTAATTAATCCTAGGGGTTCGACCTTTCCATAACTCATATGGTGTCTTATCATTAGTCTTACTGGGTATCCTATTAAGAATGTAACAGGCTGACAATAAAGCTTCTCCCCAAAGATTATCAGGAGCACCTGAGCTGAGAAGCATGGCATTGACCATGTCTAACAGAGTGCGATTCTTCCTTTCAGCAACTCCGTTGGACTGTGGTGAATAAGGAGCAGTTACCTCATGAATAATTCCATATTCTTCACAGAAGTTATTCATATCATTTGAGGTGTACTCTCCACCACGATATGATCTAAGGATCTTAATCTTTCTGTCTAGCTGGTTCTCAACTTCAGATTTATAGACCTTGAATCTGTCTAGAATTTCATCTTTGGTCTTAAGGAGGTAGGTGTAATAATACTTTGAATGGTCATCTATGAAAGTAACAAAGTATTTCTTACCACCTCGGGTCAAAACCCTATTGGAATCACAAACATCACTATGGATAAGTTCTAGGAGTTCAGAATCCCTATGGATGGATTTGAAAGGCAATCTAGTGTGTTTGGCTTGAACACAAATCTCACATTTGTGTTTATTATCTATAGGAGTCTTAGGGATAAGATCTAAGTTCATCATCCTTTTATAGATCCTAAGTTCACATGACATAGTCTACCATGCCAAACATTTAAGGATTCAACATTTGCAATAAAAGAAAGATTTGAACTTTTATTCATAGTACTTAAAACAAAAAGTCCATCTTTCACAAATCCTTTTCCAATAAATAGATCATTCTTGGAGAAAACTACTTTATTTGCCTCCATAACAATTTTGTATCCTGAGACTATAAGGAGGGATCCACTAACAAGGTTTCTTCTGACGGACGGCATATGAAGCACATTATGGAGAGGTAGAATTTTTCCTGATGTCATCTTCAGATCTATTCTTCCTCTTCCTATGATTTGTGCCGTTGATCCATCTCCTAGGGTCACACCTCCTCCACCCGATTCCTGATAGTTTGAAAAACTAGAGCGAACAAACAAAACATGAACATTTGCTCCAGAATCCAACCACCAATCATCAGAATGGTAAGAAATATTTACTGTAGGTTGATAGCTTACAGACCTGAAGGAGGTAGAAGACTCATTCAGAATCATGTTAGACTCTGGCTTGTTAGAGCCTTTCCCTTTGAAGGAGGTTCCTTGGTGATTACGCTTGGATTTGCCAAGGACTTTCTACAAGGTTTAGCCTAGCTGTGGCATTAGACCTATATTCTTTTTTCTGTTGTAAGTCTTTTTAAAACTTGAGAATAAGATTCCAAATGGCTACAGAGATTTATTTACCCAATAAAGATGGTTTAAGCTGAAATTAACAATTTAAATGATTTTAGTAATCTACCTTTAAAATTTTAGTTTTTCAAATTTCGATAAGGTTGGGTTAGCTGTAGGGGCCGGATCCTAGCAAGCGGAGGTTCACTAGGAATACTTAAGTACCGGTCGCTTAGACGATTTTTTGCCTTGTTGACAGAAGGGTCCTTTCGGCTTGTACCCAAACAAACCTCTACTTTAGAACTTTAAAATTAAAAGAATTTACTAAATTAATAAACTGTTTGATTTAGCCTAAATTAAAATATTGAGTAAGGAAAAGGCTAGTATTGACACAATGTAATAACACAATAATGTTTGTCTAAGGTGTCAATTTCTAGAAACAGTCTTATGAAGCAACAATTGCTATATAACAAATAACAATATATATATATAACTAATGTGACAATTATTTAACAAATAGTAAGCAATTTCTTTAACAATATCTAAGAAAGATTTGTTGAACAATATGCTACTTAAAAGAGGACAATTAAATAAGAAAACTGTCTCACAATAGTTTGATGAATATTTGTTAAGCAATAATATGTTGGACTGGCAATTTTCAATGGAATGCTTAAGGGCTAAATGAGATTGACAATATGTATTGCCAATGTAATAAATTGTGATATTGAAATAAATGGCAATGTGAATAATTATAAATGGTAATTTATCACTATGCCAATAAAGCAATATTTAACAGTAAATATCAATAGTTAACAATTGCAAATATAGGCAAGTATAAGGCAATTTTGCTAAGAAACTTTTGTAAGCAAGTTATTAAGTATCAACAAATTTTGGTAAGATAATTATTTGCTATGGTATGCAATTGTGTAGACAAATTTCTTCTACAACAAATTTTTCTAAGGAAATTATTTTAGAAGTAGTTGCTACAGTAATTGCTAGAAAAATTATTTTAGAGGTAATTGCTACGGTGAATGGTTCTACGAAAATGTAGGCTAATATATTCAAAACTCAAATTTCTTGCACGCAAACAAGCAACTTGTAAGCATGCAAACAGGTTGTAAGCAGACAAAGCACTCAATTTTATAGGCTAATATATTCAGAAGCAATCAAACAACTGTGTATGTAACAGTAGGCTAATAATTATATATATGAAATATATATAGTGATGACAAATCTAAAAGCAAGTAATTCGTTGTGTTCCGTTAGACCTATCCGATAATAGATAGAAGAACAAGTGTGCGACCACTGACCTATTTGACCCGCGGAAGATGTAACAGCAAGCAAAATTGTTATTAGAAAATTTATGACAGCAAGTAAATGTACAAATATTTATAACAGCAAGAGAAAGTTTTTGATTATAAAATGAATAACTCTTAGATTGTTATAAATTTTCTTCAAAACTTCGGATTAAAATCTGTTAGAAAATTAATTAAATTAAAGTTACCGGCCTCCGGGGAAGTCGCGCACGAAGCACTGCCCTAAGAGTTAGTTCGGGTCTATGTGCAGAATGAATCCGAATGCCCCTAGTGGTAAAATTCCCGCTCCACCAGAATCTCGTTGTCGCACATGACGTCGAGAGAATGACCACGACTTAGCTCCATCCAGAGCAACAAATGAAGAACAGTATTTCAAGAGGGAAGAGAATTTGAGAGGGAGAGAGAGAGAGAGCGCTTTCGTAATTATCCTTTTTCATATCAAAGAGAGGATGAGGAAACCTCATTATATAGGCTATTGCTAAAGGATAGAATAATGAGGATATTAAAATAGCCTATTAAATTTTAACGTTACAAAAATTGTAGCACATGATAAAAATATGATACATTGAATCTGGATATGATTCAAACATTCAAAAGTTATAGAATAAATAAATTGTAACGGTTGAAAATAAATGATGAAGAAATTTGTTTTTGTAAATAGTAGCAACAGCTGCAACAGAATGGCTATGCCTCTTGTAGCAGGCGGAAGACAAGTCTCCAAGTGTTCGAGCAAGATGTAAAATTAAAAAAAAAAATTATTGGTATCTGTGTCAGTACATGTAGTAATAAAGGAATAATTTATATATGATGTAGTAGATAGAGGTTGTGTATGAGGTTTTGAGTTGTAACTGCGTTGTAGGGTAACATGCACTTAAGCCATGTTACCCATATTTTGAAATCATATATATATATATATATATATATATATATATATATATATATATATATATATATATATATATATATATAAAAACAAAAATATATATATATGAGAGAGAGAGAGGAACTGGGTCCGAATTTGCTATTCCTGATATAACTGTGTTAGTAAGTATATTGGAGTTGGTGGAATTAGATCTAACGGTTATAGATCATTCCGCTCACATTGGTGATCCAAGGGAATAAGAAAATTCGATAGGGGAATGGGTTCTACGCAGGTTTGGGTCTAGATTAACCTAACGATGGTCATGTAAGCCCTCTATTTATATATATATATATATATATATATATATATATATATATATATATATATATACATGTGTGTGTGTGTGTGTGTGTGTGTGTGTGTGTATATAAATTTGTTAGCAAATAATTGTTGCCAGTTCAAATATTCGGCAATTTACTTTACGTATAGTCATAACTATAGTTAGTTAAAACAAACTTAATATTATTTGGTTGTTTTCAAAAATATATTTGTTTATTTATTATTACTATTTCTATTTTGTAAAACTTTTGGCTTATAAATACTATATATAAATTTTAGTATCGTTCGGCTACCTCAATTATCATATGTGTATATATATATATATATATATATATTTTTATATATATATATATATATATATATATATATATATATATATATATATATATATATATATACCTCAAATATATATATATATATATGTGTATATATATATATATATATATATATATATATATATATACCTCAAATATATATATATATATATATATATATATATATATATATATATATATATATATATATATATATTTGAGATATATATATATATATATATATATATATATATATCACTCTCTGTTCCAGAATACGTATTTTAATACGTGTACTGCTTGAATATATTTATTTAATATTTATCATGCATTTGTTCTGTATTTAATTCCTTTAATTTTTTGCTAATTATTTTTCTGTATTTTATTTGTTGCTTTTGCTTTGCTCTTAGGTTCGGATTGGTTCGGTTTGTTTCTATTTTTTGATGGTTTATCATGAACCGAACCCAACTCCCCACCTACCACATCTTCATTTAAAGCCACAACCGCTTTTCTCTCTCTTCATTACTTCTTTTCTCATTTACTCTTCTTCTTCCTCATAACTCTCTCCACCTACCAAGAGCTTAGGCAAGTACATCTTGCTCCACATGAGAACCCATAATTTTATGGTTCATTTAGCTTCCTCCCATGATTCTAAGATAGTTTAGAACTTGACATTTTCCGTTTTGAGAGTTTTATTTTTGTAGATCTAGAAATTGCTATTTTCGGATTTTAATGGTTTTGGTCTCTCAAACTTTCTTATTTCCAAATTTTGAGCAGTCCAGGTCATTGAGATTTGTGTTATATGCCATTCTGACCTATGGAGTCCCATTTTTGGCTTCGATTGAGGTTTCACAGAAATTTGGAGTTCGGAATGTTCTCTACGCCCACGTTTTACGTGTCCGCGTAATTTCAAGCTCTACGCCCACGATCATTCGTGTCAGCGTGAATCTGGAATACGCAAGTCTACTCTGGCTTGGCGTTTTTCCTTTTGCGCGTACAATATTTTACGTGTAATATTATTCTTTACGCATATTCATTTACGCGTAACATTATTCTTTACGCATACAAGTTTACGCGCAATGTTATTCTTTTACGCGTACAATGTTTTACGCGTAACGTTATTCTTTACGCGTATAATGGCTCACGCGTAATGTTATTTTTATGCGTACTTCCTTTATGCGCGCAATACTATCCTTTACACATATTCATACATGCGTAAACTCTGACTTTTTATGCGTACAAGATTCATGCGTAAACCTTGATCCTTTTCGCGTACGAGTTTTTACGCGTGACATTATTCTTTATGCGTGCTACTCTGGCTTGGCGTAAGACGAGTTTTTACGCGCAATTTTATTCCTTTATTGAGTGTGCTCCTTTACGCGTAAGCTTTATTTCTTTATGCGTAAACTTCCCTCACGCGTACATTTCCTTTACGCGTATTTCATTGAGCGTACTCTTTTGGCTTAGCGTAATTCATTGAGTGTACTCCTTGGGCATACATGGCACCCTTATAATATCCTTACGCCTTTTTGACATAAACTCGATATAATCATGATATGCTAATATTTTAATACTTATTGTGGTGGGGAATGTGCCCTATCCCGATTGGTTTATGGATGTCCAAAATGATTGGAACTTAACCCTGAGAGTTATAGACTCGACCATGCTAAATGCTAGATTGACTTTTATGCCTTGTCGCGAATTGATATTGATTGTTACCTTGACTAAATGATTGATCATGCGTTCCTAATTGGAACTAAAGGGACTGGCTAGTCGTCTTATTGAAATTGAATGAGACACGTTCATATTAACTATGAACCATTGCAATCGACTAGCCGATCCCGAACATTGGCATATGGACACGTACAGGATTCAACTTATTTTCTATAAAAGCGGCATGTGTACTTTACAGTCAAGGTATTCACCATTTTTTTTAATATAATGAGCTCATTTTTTTTGTCCACCAAAATTTGTGTAGATATTCACCATTTTACTCAACGGTCGCCATTTTTGAAACTAAAATCATTGTAGTTTTTATCCTGAAAGATATGCCTGTTCAACTTAGGTTGTGTTTGGAGTCATGTATATTACTCTATGAAGTTGTAGATAGTTACTGGGCTCCTTACTTTTCATACTCAATTATGTTTGGTGTTAGTGTGACTGTGTCAAATTAGTTTCAGCTATGATTTGAGATCCTTTGCAACCTAGACATGACTGACGTATAGCACGTGAGAGGATGTATCATCTCGGATACATGTCATACACAGATTCAGTCCTTTGGAGGTGACTATGCAGCGTAGCTTGGAATTATATCAGAAATAAGTTTTTAAGCTTTATATATTTTACTATATTCTTGAACTTTATTGAAACCATGCTCATTGTTCATATTCAATACTTTTCATACTCTTTTGAAATAGGTTTTCTTTCCTGCTTATTTGTAGATCATTGTCATAAGATATCTAATACATTGTACCAATCATACCAATAATACATTGCACCATATTGTAGTCCTATCTATTTCTCAGCTCCACAATTCATATTATCTAGTGATAGTTCGTCTTAGTTTCCTTGTTCTTTTAAATGTTCATTCTTGACTAATCTATAGGATGAAACACCATTCTTCTAGTTCTTTCATGTTCTTATGTTTCTTTATTGAAAATCAAATCGTGGACTATTTGAGTAGGTATATCTTTCATAATGAGCTTGTGTTTGACTTAATTTTTTTCCTGGTAATGGTATTATGTTGTACATGCTCTACAAAAGTAGGTCACATTGAACTATGTGACGCAGGGTAGAACTAAAGGGACTCTAGATGAATCAAGGATTCAATGTCACACAAGATAACAAAAAAAAATAGTGTTATGCAATGAGCCAATGAAAATTTATAGTTTAGCATTAAACAACGTAGAAAGATTCCTAGTATGCAGTCGATCTAAGAGTGTTATAAGTTGACCTAAGGATTGTTGGAGTAAATTCACACAATCAAATGTGCCCAAATCTTGATCTTGGATGACATTCCTCCTCTTTGAACCTCCGATTCCAAGATCCAACGATCAACCATGATCGAATGGGAAAGAGCTTGGGGGTAGAAAGAAAAGATCCGAAGTCATCCGATCAAGTATGATAAAGAGAGTATATTTATAATCTTCTTAATCGAAAGATCAATGTCGTAATGTAAGTCCACCATACAGTCTAGAAGCCAAAGTAAAAGTTACATCAGGTAGGAAGAAAAGCTCCAAAGTCAGTAACCACAGAACATAGTCCCAGCCAAGGTTGTCTTGATTACCTACTACACCACCTAATTTTATCTCGATCCCCGTCTCTCCCCCCTGGAGGCCACCACATAAGCCTTTTGGTCCTTGCTGCCTTCGCAAGCTTGCTCTTGATTTCTATCGCTATGTAGCTGGTATCATCATTGTAGTCATAATAATTTGTCTGTGAAGTGAGAAAGATGGACAAATAAGATACCTAGACTATTCTTACAAGGTATATAACTTTGGCAGGATGGGAACAATTTTTACTTTTGGGGTTAGTGTGAAACTTCTTGATTTGATCTGGTTAGACTCTGAAGTGTAATCATAAACTAGGGCAAGTTATAATGCTTTCAGATTCATTTGTCCTGATTTGGGTTCCGATAATCATTTCTATGGCCTATATTTAAGAGCACAAAGAGAATCTCGCTTCCTGCACCAACATCGAACCATTGGGGATTACAATATTATCCTGAAGTGGCTCGTTCAAGCGAACATAATTATATTGGCTCTTTTACAGCCATTTTAGCCGCTTAAAGAAGTTTTCATAAACTAAAACTATTTACCATCTATTGTAATTGTTTTAGGAGCACAACCATCTTATTTCTGTATCTTGTCAAGGTTCAAATGTACCAGAAAATTTGTTGTTCAAGCAAAACATCATTATATTGGCTCGTCTACTACTCTCTTTAAAGGATTGATATTAAGCTATAACTAGGTGTTTACAATCTATCACAACTGGTTTGGGAGAGCAGAATTTGTACAATCCTCTTATTCTGTATTTTTGTCTAGATTACATTTGCAGGTTAGTTACTAGTCCAAAAGGACATGGCTGTGCTTGCTTTCTATATTGCTCTCTTACTAATGTCTTGAACAAGCCTTATGCTTCTGGACTTTGTTTCATTAATTGTTTTTTCCACCTTAGCCTTAATCTTGCCGGTATATATATCCAACAAAACTGTAAGGTAATTGGTATGTGACATCCATCTGTTTCTATGCAGGGTCGACTTCAGGATAGGATGGCAGGCGAAAAAGAAGAGTACAATGCTTTTTTCTATTCCCTTGTTTCCACTGATACCCAGGTGGGACTACATATCTGTTAGAGGCTTGCTAATGTCTTCTAAACACTAAATAAGCATTACATAGAACAATTCACTCATTCTGTAATTTCATCACCCCCAATCATAACCATGTTGCCTGTTGGACACAGGAGATGTATTACTCTACTAAAGGCAGCAATTTTTGATCGACCAAGGTTATAGCTTTAAGGTACTCCCTCTATTATATATTTTATCTTCATAAGAAGATATAATTATGCTTTCATCTGATCTTATTGTGATTGTTTTTGGCTACAACGCGTGAAGAGTTGAAAGTTCTCTTTATATGATTTAGAAGCAGTCTCCAGCCCCTTGGGTGTAATGTTTGTTTTAACCCCCTTTTTTCTAATACTAGTTAGTAGTTGTACAATAGTAGTTAAAAGTTCGTATTTTCCTTGATCTGTATACAGCTAATTTTACTATAATTTTAAACTTAGGTTCTTGTTTAATTGCATCTAGATGAAATTATAGCCTTTTCTGTGGTTGAAGCATTTTCTTGTTGGTATTGTGTGTTGTTTGTGTGTGTGTGTGTGTGTTTTTTTTTGGGGAGAGGGGTGTCGGGCACTGTTTTATTTTGTTTAGCCTGTACTTTGCAGTAACGTTTATCTATGATGAGTCGATAACCATCCTGATCTGTGGCAGACAGGTCAAAAAAAACTATATAGTAGGAAACCTTAAGGCTTGGCCAATCGAGCATATGCAGTAATCGATCTTTCGCATCCCTGCATGACTTCTTACAACGAGTCAATGGTTACCAAACCTTGAGTTCTTGTAAATTCTCCAGAAAGCGAAAGGAGATGAGAGGCGGACCGAGCATTCTACCTCCTTCAATTGAAGTAGTCGAGTGGTATAATCTAAGGTCATGCCCTCCCTGCAGCAAGTTCTGAAACATCTGGTTATAGTGCTCCCATGGACCAGGTATGCTATTTTTTGACTTCGGCTCAGTTTTAGATGTTTAACTGTGTATTGCCATTAGAGTATCTGTGTTTTCTATATTCTAGGCATGTCCAATTTGTTTGACGAATCGGAAGGATATGGCATTTGGATGTGGTCATTTGGTAAGCTATTCTGTTATAGCGGTAGAAATTAATAAATCACTTTCTTTTTTATTTATTTTTTTATTAGTAATAGGATTGACTCGTTATCTTGATCAAGTGTCCCATGAAAATTAAGGAAAGTCTGTTGTCATTCATTTTGTTTCATAGCATATCAGATAATCCATGAATTCTTAATACTTTTGAAAGACTTTGTTTCCTAGGTTGTCACAGAAATGTAATGCTAGTTTGTGATTGACCTCATACTTTGTTGTAATCAATTTTAATTCATATGCATAACAATGAGAGAGTTTGATCATAAAACTTGAATCAATTGTGAGAACTAAGAGGAAGGAAATAGCAATATGGAAGCAAGAGAATGAGGAGCTCTCAAATTATATTTCACAGCACTAGGACATTTTCTTTATCATGGTAGTTTGTAAAATTGTTTTAAACATACAATGTTTGTGTACTTATGTTATGAATGTTCCTTTACTTTCATTGGGTGCGCCTAGATGGGTTCTCTTCTGTTGAGGATGCGTATCAGGATGGAAAGAAGAGACTTGGAAGTTTGCTAGATAAAGTACATAATGCTGATATGTGAGTAACTTGAACCTACTTCCACATTTTTCTAACGGTATTTGCCTTTTTCTCCAACTTTACTCTTGATTCTGCTTACTTAACACTTCATATCTAGGCCAAAGTTATCATCTGGATCTGTAAAATTGTATACACGCCAGTTCGATTCTTCATTGAAGCAGTCATCAGTGAGTAGTGAGGAGTACAAGAATGTCATTTTGCAGGCAAAAGAATATATCCAAGCTGGAGATATTTTTCAAATTGTTTTGAGCCAGCATTTCGAGAGGCGTACATTTGCAGACCCTTTTGAAGTGTATCGGGCATTAAGAATTGTGAATCCTAGCCCATATATGGCTTATTTACAAGTGAGTCAGCTCTATGAAAGAATTTTTTTATTATAGACAACCACTTTTACCTTTGACTAGTTTATGTGACTCCAACCTAATCATGCATTTTTTTACTTTTTTGCACTGAACTATCCACGCATTATTTATTTTATGAACTTCATTTTTCATTTTATTTCTTATGATTAGGCAAGGGGATGTATTATTGTTGCATCAAGCCCTACACAATATGTTTTAGAAAAAAAAGTGGAAATAAATTCGCAATTAGGATAAAGCTGACGCAAGGCACTCGTTGTATGAACTGAGAGAAGGTATTGTAGTCATGTTTTAACAACTTAGCCAATCTGGGAACAAGTTTTACAAAAACAACTTTGAGTGGTAACCTGCAATACGTGAAACGTAAGAGTTCATGTAGTCTTTCCATTTGATTGAGTACAAGGAAGTAGAAAACTCAAAAAATTTGTTGGAGTCTTTCAATTTGGATTCTTTCTTCTTCCTTTTTTTCTGACTCTAACCTTGTTTGTTCTTTTTAGCTCTTAGCAATTCTGCATCAATCTGGCAAATGAAAAATTGTAACAACATTTTAATCAGGTTTGACTATTTAGTCTTTTCAGGGTTTTGAATTGCTTGATGTTATATATATATATATATATATATATATATATATATATATATATATATATATATATATATATATATATATATGTTTTGATGTTTATAGGTTCAGATCCCAAACCCATTCTAACATTGTTTTGTTTACTTCTATTTACAGGTCCTTCCAATGCTTTTTGTACCTATTTTGCAAATGATGGGAGATGTCACTTTGGAAAATCAAATATGTTTTTGACTTGTGTAAAAAGTTGTAGATTTTATTTTGTAAATTAAGTGAATGCTTAATGATGTAAAACTTGATGGGAGAACACTCGAAGTGATGTAAGACTTAGATTTCATTTTGTGAACAATGGGATATTACCTTTAAATATGTTTTATAGAAATCGCTTTGTTAATGTTGCGGCTACCATATGCATTTGCGATTAAATAAAATAGTTCTGTATGAATTTTTGTTGTATATAAAATTCAATTATATATTTTATATATAAACAGGAAATTAGTAATTCCATAATAATTTAAACAATTGTTAAGTTTTTCGGACGATTATAGTACTGTAACAAAAAGTAAATTATTTTTTTGGGATTTTTTAAAATTTCGTCCCTTATTTATTAGGACGAAATATATCTGTTACAAAAACTTATTTTTTGGGACAAATTAATAAACCGTCACACAAAAGCATAAATTTGAAAACTTTTGAGATGTTTTGTCTAACCGTCCTTTAACAGTAATTAGGACGGCAATATCCGTCCCTAAAGTTTTTGCCACGCCACCCTAATAGGACCGTCTATTCCCGTCCCAAAGGCCGTCCCAAATATTTGTTGGGACGGTAATTGCAGTTTTTAAGACAGTTTTTTGTTGTCCCAAAAGCCAACTTTTTTTGTAGTGTTTCCTTTGATCTCTTGATTCATTATTCTCGACTCTAGCTTGACATTCCGGTATCCTTTGACTTTATTGATCTTTCCTGTCCGATCGTTTGATTGTTCTCTTGTCTCTTTTCTTAGGGGCACCTCGTCCGCATCCGTCAGAGCTGGATAGCAACAACAAGGGCAACATGAACAATATGACCATGTTGGGCATCAACAAAGGCCAGTACTGCCTCAAGGGAACATCCAAGAAGAGGTGATAGTGGAACCAACAACTAGACTACAGTATCCGGAGGTTCCAACACCACCAAGAGTTCCACCTATCCCTGTGGAAGTAGACACACCAGCCCTTCTAGAGATCATGAGAGGGATGATGGCTACGCAGCAACATCAGATATTGGCCCAGCAACGCATGCACACTCAGCTACAAGAGCAGAATGTGTTGTTCAACCAAGGATTGTAAACGGCTTTAGAAAGAGGGGCGAGGACCGATTCAGGAGCATCAACCAGATTTTGCAAGTACAACCACCGTCGTTTCGAAGGCACGAAAGATGCCATTTCAGCAGATGCATGGCTTAAAGATATTGAGGCTATTCTGACAGCAGCTAAGGTACCGGCAGAAGAACGTGTGGATCTAGTGAAGCTATTGCTTCAGAACCTCGCACGTGATTGGTGGAAATCAGAAGAAGTGGGCATCAGACGACCTATAGCTTGGGATGATTTTACTGTAAGGTTCAAGACGAAGTACTATGGTGTTGTGGCACAGTTTGAGCTACAACAGAAGTTTATCAACCTCAAAGAGGCTGGTAAGACAGTGGATGCTTATGCAGCAGAGTTCTGCAGACTGAGTATGTCTGCCCCGAAGATAGTAGCAACGGAGAGCCAGAGGGCTATAAGATTTCAGCAAGGGTTCCATCTTAAACTCTTAAAATAGATAGAGGGGCACAACTACCAAACCTTTGATGAGGTATTGACGGCAAACCGGAGGCATGAGATCACAATCCAGAGAATCACATCAAGGACTGGAGGTCAGAAGAGATCTGACAATCAGATCGAGGGAGGAGGGGGAGCAGCACCCCGAGTTACAACACCATCTCCTGGCATTCGCTTTTACGATGTGGCGATGCGAGGGCCAGCACCACCAATGAAGCAGCAGCAGCAGCAGAGGAAGAACCAGCAACGCCCAGTGGGCTGTACCTATTATGAGAAGGCAGGGCACACTAGAGGTGTGTTTCGGGCATTGAACAGACAGTGTTTGGTATGTGGAAGTCCAGATCATCGGGTTTCCACCTGTCCCATGAGCACGAGGTCAGGAGGCCCAGTACAACAGTATTCGGCTTTGCCAGCACCAGGGACAGGCTAGTATCAAGGACCAGCGGTAGCAGTGAGGCCGTTGGCACAATGCCCGTTCATATCACAGGCTCAGATGTTTCGGCAGCAGGGACCGTCGATACAGCAACAACAACAAAGACCACCCCAGCATCACCAAGGCAGGGGCCAGCATCAACACCAGGCTAGGCCGCAGCATGGGAACCACCAAGGAGGCCAAGGGCAGGCATTCAATCTATCTTTGTAAGAGGCATTGGCATCGGAAGATGTTGTGGCAGGTAACATTCTCGTCGCCTCATATCCCGCAGTAGCATTGTTTGATTCGGGAGCATCACACTCATATATATCTGCACAATTTATGACACGACTAGGAATGGAATTCGAGGCATTGACATGGAGGTTGAATATACTCACTGTAATGGGCTCATAGGAGTTAGTAGAGTTATTCTAGCATGTAGAGTTGTAGTTTGCGGGCGTTCCTTACCCGCCAGATTAATAGAATTTTCTGTTGGAAATTTTGACGTTATCTTTGGCATGGACTGGCTGAAAGACAGTCATACGACAATAGATTGTCGTAGAGGGAGTGTATCTTTTAATATTCCAGGCATGGAGCGATTTAACTTAGTCAGATCAGTGGCAACTCAACAAGAAGAAGGAGTAGTAGCGGCAATGGAAGAAGTTCAAGTCCCGAAGGTAGTTGAAGAGTTTCTTGATGTATTTCCCGAAGAACTTCCAGGTTTACCCCCGATTAGGGATATTGAGTTCAGTATAGAATTGGCACCTGAAACTAAATCGATATTAGATCGAGTTTACAGAATGGCAGATTCAGAGCAGGCCAAGGTATATCAACACATAGAGAAACTGAAGGAAAAGAGGTTCATTTGAGTTAGCGAATCACCATGGACAGCACCAGTGGTACTTGTAGGGAAGAAGGATGGGTCATCAAGATTGTGCATTGACTACAGAAAGCTCAACGCGACAACAGTAAAAAATAAGTACCCACTACCAAGGATCGACGACTTGTTTGATCAATTGAGTAGAGCAAGGTTTTCTCCAAGATAGATCTTCGATCAGGGTATCATCAAGTAAGGGTTCGAAAAGAGGATATTCCTAAGACCGCATTCAGGTCGAAGTACGGGCATTACGAATTCTTAGTAATACCGTTTGGTTTGACCAATGCTCCAGCAATATTTATGGATTTGATGAACCGCATCTATATGCCGTACTTAGATCAATTTGTCATTGTGTTCCTCGACAACATTCTCGTATACTCAGCTAGTGAAGAAGAGCATGAAGATCACCTCAGGAAAGTATTACGAGTTCTGAGAGAGAACCAGTTGTATGCCAAGCTCAGCAAGTGTGAGTTTTGGACGGATCACATTTCATTCTTGGGGCACATCATATCAGGGGCGGGAGTAGCAGTGGATCCCAAGAAGGTAGAAGCAGTAGAGAGTTGGCCAATACCTAAGACCGTAGCAGATGTGCGGAGTTTCTTGGGATTGGCAGGATATTACTGTTTGCCATTAATTGTAAAAGTACAGAATAATTTATATAGGAGGACTGAACTTATACTCACAATACAAACTCGCTCGTACAAAGAAAGCCTAGGGACGAAAACTTAGGTACAACAATCTAAGTACAATTGTTTATTTTTGATTCTGGGGGTGACGATAGAGGCTCAGAAAAGCGACGGCAGCTCTGCCTTACTCCTTAGACGATCGGACACGGTCTTGGCTCTGGGGAAGAAATGCTCTGTGTCTGGCTCTACACATATCTCTCTGTGCTCTCCTTTTTGTGTATATGCTCCTCTGTGCGTCTCTCTCTGTATGCGTTTGTCTCCGTCCTTTCTTGTAAGGGAATAGTACCTTGCTATTTATAGGAGTGGGAAGGGGGGTGATCATTAGGGTTTGCAATGATTACCCATTTTGAAAAGTCGACGGCTTAAGAGTTATCAATCTGGACCGTTCATCTTGAATATAATAAATTTGAGCAATTAATGTGATTGTATCAAATCTCTGTGGGCAATAAATGTTGATTGCCATGAATATTCGTGATTCGTGATAGCCAGCCACGTGTCCAATTTGCTTGATTTGATTTGATCTGGGCAATTATGTCGATCGTAACAAATCTGATTTTGTTAGGATTTGTTAGCACCCATAATTCCCGAGAAGATAAGACTGTCACGTGTCTCAATTGTCGTGAAGAGCACCACGTGTCTCAACTGGATCGTCCTGGCAGAGCCGCATATAGGTGGTCCTCTCAGCCGCATGAAGCATGCAGCTGCATGAGGATGGGCGGCCGCATGAGGATGGGCAGCCGCATGGGGATGGGCAGCCATGTTTGCTGTGAAATATAAAAGAACAGAACAATTATCGGAGGACCAAACTTTTACTTCACGTTACAAACTCGCTTGTACAAAGAAAGCCTAGGGACGAAAACCTAGGTACAACAGTCTAAGTACAATTGTTTATTTTAGATTCTGGGGGGTGACGATAGAGCCTCGGGAAGGCGACGGCAGCCCTGCCTTACTCCTTGGACGATCGGTATGCAGCCTTGGCTCCTTGTGAAAAGATGGTTGGCGTTGACGAAGAAATGCTCTTCTTGCTCCTCTGTTGCTCTTCTGGCTTCTCTCTCTCTCTTTGTATTCTTTTCTCTGACTATTGGGGAGTCTCTCTGTATATGCGTATTTTTCTCTCTGAAATTGTATATCTCACAAGGGAATGGCACCTTGCTATTTATAATCGTGGGATGTGATTATTAGGGTTGCTAATGATTAGCTTTTAGAGATGGTGGCGGCTTGGGGATTGGTCAATCTAGGCCATTCCTCCTGATTATG